>SNQJ01S0043881.1:34805-50139 GCA_010110895.2 Picea sitchensis | reverse complement strand
GTGATTTTGGGGGGCCTCCCCTTGTTAGGGTGAGTTTTTGGAATAGGTGGTGGAGTGCTCATATTGAAAAGAAGAGAAAAAAGATGTAACAATTATTATTATGGATTGACTTTATCTCTCAAATCAACTTTTACTTTTGAAACATAAAATAAAAAAATAAATAAAATATATTTAAATCTCTTTACGTAAAATTAAAATTGAATCAAAGTAAAAAGTGACTCAGCTCATTTCAGATGTCCAAATGCTCAACCCTTTGAGGAAGCCAAAAAATAATTTCTGAAGATGACAGAGAAGTCCAGAGAAACTACAGAGATTATTCTGGGTAAAAAAGGTAAAAACTACAGAGATTATTCCCATTCAAAACCCTAGATATATAATCTTAGAAATACAATATCTCCTAAAAAATAAATAAACAAATAAGTATTATTCTTGTTCAAAACCCTAGATATATAATCTTAGAAATTAAAATATTATTTGCGTTGAAAACCCTAGATATATAATCTTAGGAAAAAAAAATTATTATTCCCATTCAAAACCGCAGAGATATAATTTCAAAACAACAAAGATCTACTATGCTCATTCCAAACCGCGGAGAAATATTAATTTCAAAACTGCAGAGAAGTAGTATTCCCGTTCAAAACCACGGAGAAATATTATTTCCGTTCAGAACCGCAGAGAAATATTATTCCCGTTCAAAACCGCAGAGATATAATTTCAAAACCATAGAGATCTACTATGCTCGTTCTAAACCGCAGAGAAATATTAATTTCAAAACCGCAGAGAAGTAGTATTCTTGTTCAAAACCGCAGAGAAGTAGTATTCTCGTTCAAAACTGTGGAGGATAATTTAAAACTACTTGGATATGTTTCCTCAACGACCTCCAGATTTCGCGGTCCGATTTATTCTATGAAAAAAATTATTGTGAAAATGGTGAGATGACCTGTAAATAATATACCTTAGAAAGCATTATCAAAATAATTTATCCTCCCTTGAATTTCGACCTTCTTTACTTCACCTTCCCTCTGAAATTCACCTTAGATATCCTTTGGTTACCTCCGTCACTTGTAGATATTCATTATGTTCAAGTGTGTTTAAATGAGAGACCATTGCCTCTTATTTATACTTTTATGTAGCTTCTTAAGGGGTTACCTTCTAACCATCTTAAACCACTTTCCTTATTTTAGGGCTAACCCACTTCTAACCACTTGTCCACTCAATAATTTATCCATTAAATTTATTATTTAAATAATTTATTTTTCATACACTTTGACTTATAGTCCACTCATCACTTCACTTTATTATTTAAATAATTTTTTCTTTGCAACAACTTTGACTACTTTGACCTTTTGGGGCTTCTAGATGACTCATGAGGGTTCTCCAACTTCACATGGCCATAAATCTCTAACCGTGAGGAGTTATGTGACGTTCCACATACCACCGGAAATGGCATGACATGTACTATCCATCTAGAATAGTATTACCTTCAAATATATTAAAACTCATACCATTATAGATCAAACAAACTTGGGTCCATTACTCAAACCTTTGTGCTACCGGACTTTCTTCAAGGGTTGACATCAATGCCAACCAACCCAAATAATCAACAAAAAACTTAGTAAATAAGTGAAGTGTTCAATGGGGAGGTTAGAATATGTGGTAAGCAATGTAAATAAGTGAAGTGTTCAATGGGGAGGTTAGCATATGTAGGAAGATATGTAAAATGTTTGAAGGTAATGATGGGAAGGAACCAATGCAAAGTGTCCACACATTAAAATTGTGGGAAGCAAAGTGAGTAGAGTTCTTGGCACAAGAGATGAATACTGAAACTTAATATAACTAAATGAAAAAGTTAAGATAACCTTGATGCTGAAATTGAATGTCAACCCAACAACTTATAAAAGTTGATAATCAACAAACATTAACACCAAAGTCTTTTAACTTTGTAGATATCTCAATGCTTTTAAATATATACATATATTAAAAAATAAGTATATAAAAAGAACAAAATGATTTTATGCATATTCTTAACTTAAAAAATATTGTTAAACATATATATCATTCGTACATATATATATTCGACACACACATATAGTCTGCACATATATATGTTTTGCACCTCTGCATAGGTATATGCCCCACACAACCAACACTTAGTCTAATTTGAACCCTTGTGTGGAGAATTCATATCACTCATCCTCCCACACTCCCGCACTTCACAACTCCACACTTTCAATAGTTTCACATCATGGATTTCGACAAGGGATGTAATTTTCATGATAACTGAGTCATTTATGGTACATTCATTTACTAATATTCCACCACCAACTCTCCATACTTAGTTGGATTTTTTAAGTAACAATGTTTATTATAAAAAATAAGTATATAAAGTGAACAAAATGCTTTTATGCATATGTTTAAGTTGGTCTATTTTGTACCCTTGTGCGAAAAATTCATATCACTCATCCTCTCGCACTCCCGCACTTCCGCAACTCCACACTTCAAATAGTTATCAATGTTAAATCAATAATAGAATATTGTTATACACAAGCATACAATCTTGGATGAGAGTGTCTTAGGGGAAAATGTTATGAATAATAGAATTATGTGTTAATATTTTAAAATTATATTAATAAAAAATATATTTATATGCATAAATATGCAATTTTTTCTTACTTCAAAAATAAATTAATATAAAAAATGTTTTAAATATTAATATTTATTTTACACATATAAAATAATTACATAAAACAATTTTATTTTGTTGATAATTATCAAACAATAACAACAAAGTCTTTTAACTTTTTAGATATCTCAATGCTTTTACGTATATACATATATTAAAAAATAAGTATTTAAAGTGAACAAAATGCTTTTATGCATATGTTTAAATTAAAAAATATTGTTGATTAATGGTCATAATTTTAATCTCAATATTTTGCTTAATCATTTTTCACATTGTGCAGAGCCTTTTTCTATGACCATATCTATGCACTCCGCACAGATATATATCTTCTGCACCTCCACTCTCTGCACAGGTATATCCCCCACACATCAAACACATTAAGATCGAATGTCGCCCTAACAACCTGTAAAAGTTGATAATCAACAAACATTAACACCAAAGTATTTAGCTTTTTAGATATATCAATGCTTTTACTTATTACATATATTAAAAAATAAGTATATAAAGTGAAAAAAATGTTTTTATGCATATGTTTAACTTAAAAAATATTGTTAAACACACACACACACACACACACATATATATTCGGGACAGATATTCCTTTGGCACAGACATATCATCCACATTGATATATCTTTCACACCTCCACACATGTATATCCCCTGCACAACTAACACTTAGTCTAGTTTGAACTCTTGTGCAGAGAATTCATATCACTCATTCTCCTCCACTCCTGCACTTCGTAACTCCGCACTTCCACTAGTTCCACAACACGGATTCTGACAATCAATGTAATTTGCATGATAACCAAGTCATTTATTACACGTTCATTTGCTAAGATTCCACCACTAACTCTCCATACTTAGTTGAATTTATTCTAAGTACCAATGTTTATTATAAAAAAATAAGTATATTAAGTGAACAAAATGTTTTTATGGATATGTTTAACTTAAAAAATATTGTTGAGTTGAATTTATTTTAAGTAATAATGTTTATTATAAAAAATAAGTATATAAAGTGAACAAAATGATTTCATGCATATGTTTAAGTTGGTCTATTTTGGACCCTTGTGCAAAGAATTCATATCACTCATCATCCCACAAATCTGCACTTCAAATAGTTATCAATGTTATCATTAATAGAATAATGTTATGCATATGCATAATTCTTCGATGAGAGTGTCTTAAGAGAAAATGTTATCAATAATAGAATTATATGTTAAGATTTTAAGATTATATATTAATAAAAATTATATTCATATGCATAAATATGCAATTTTTTCTTACTTCAAAAATAAATTAATATAAAAAATATTTTAAATATTAATATTTATTTTACACACTAAAATAGTTACATAAAACAAATTTCTTTTGTTGATAATCAACAAACATTAACAACAAAGTTTTTAAACTTTTTAGATATTTCAATGTTTTTATGTATATACACATATTAAAAATGGCTAAGCAAAATATTGAAATTAAAATTATTGAAATCAATGTTTTTCGCGTTGTGCAGAGCCTTTTTCTATGACCATATCTACGCACTCTGCATAGGTATATCCCCCACAAAACCAACACTAAAATGTACTATTAAAGCCAAAACCAAACCAAAATCTTCTTAAAAAACCAATTATCATTTTTCTGACAATCGATGTAATTTGCACGATAATCAAATCATTTATGACACATTGATTTGCTAAGACTCCACTAGTAACTCTCCATACTTTTGAACTTATTTTAAGCAATAATGTTTATTATAAAAAATAGGTATATAAAGTAAACAAAATGCGTTTATGCATATGTTTAAGGTTGTCTATTTTAAACCCTTCTCTGAAGAATTCACATCACTCATCCTCTCACACTCCCACACTTTTGCAGCTCCACACTTCAAATAGTTCCTTAACACATATTTTGACAAACGATGTAATTTGAACCATAATGAGTCTTTTATGGAACATTGATTTTCTAAAATTCCACCCCTAACTCTCCACACTTAGTTGAATTTATTTTAAGTAACAATGTTTATTATAAAAAAAAAAAAACCACTATTAGTAATTTTGTTTAAATTACTCCCCATATGAGTGGCCACCTCGCCCAACATGCAATTAGGCCATATGGACTACCGTGTAACCTCCAAATATTTGGCTCTTCACTTGAGGTTGATTATTAACATGGGCTAATACCTATGTGGCTACTCTCTCATGCCAACCTTAATGACTCAAGTCTCGTCGTCGGTTAGCTCTACAAGTTTTGGTACAATGGATGTGAATGGTATTTCTGACTTAGTAATGGTGGTATTAATGATTGTGGGCCTCAAAATGGTCTCATTCATCATATATTGGGATTTTGTTGCACCCTTAACACTCACTTTTGACAGAATTGCAGGGTATCACTTTGTTACCATTTGCCGAATTTCTGCCCAAAGTTTCTTATAGATCTTCCTCCAGTTTATTTTGTTCCTTCTCTACATCATGCTTCGTGAAAGACGCAAAGTTCATAGGGGGTCGGGAACTTTTTGTAGCTTCGTCAACCAACGTTGATCTCCCTCTCCTTCCTCCAGTATTTCTGATTCTTCTCACTAGACCTTACCCCTAATGGAAAATAATAGAGATTCAACAACAAGTCATCAGGAAGAGGAGGCTTGGGGATATGAAATCGTGGAAGAGGAAATACTGTCGGTCCAAAACCAGGACAATGACGATGTCCCAACTTCGCCTTCCATGAGAAGAACTCAACCAGAGGAATTCACTCCTTTGTCACAAAGAAACAATATGGGCAACAAGTCTCAGGATCAAGAGGAAGACTACCGCGGGATAAAAGAAGAGGACCCTCCCTGTAGATTTTTCAGTTGAACAACTTCAATTAATTGTTGAAATTCGGAGGGACATAGTGGAATAGTAATTATGTCAGGAGACGATGGACTAAAAGCTATCATAGCTCTATGACTCTCTCTTAGGCCAACATCCATGCCAAAATTGTCTAGAGTATCATCATCGGTGTGCCTTTGCTCCAACTTGGCAAGTTCCTCCTCGAAGCGATGACAACAATGGTCAATCAAGAGTTTGATTATGAATATCAACTATGAATTTTATCTATCTTTTTATCTTAGTTAGACAATCTTCAGGTTTTCTTTAAATCTAGGCTTGCTCTGTAGACATTATAACATAATTAGATATGTTAATTTTGGCCCCCAGGGAAGACATATAGAACCTAGTGCTAGAGTTGGTTTTCATTTTTGGCACTCCAGGCACCAGGTCAAATGCTATGTGTATGGAACTCAATTTTATGAAGGTAATATAAATTTCTAGCTTACATCTTTTTTTATAAATTACTGAATATGCTTGTAATTGCATAAAGGAAACACATAAAGGGTGAAACTAAAAGTCCATATCATATACAATTGTTTACATTGGAAAGTTGCAAGACTTTTCCATCTTGTTCATACAAATAAGAGAACTTTGAACGAAGTGCTTTGATCAAACATTACACCAATACCACAACAAACTTCAATAAAACACAATAGTTGCATTATGCATGAGGCATACACTATGAAGCAAAAAACTTCAATACAACACAATAGTTTCATTATGCATGAGGCATACACTATGAAACAAGAACCAAAGGAACGAATTGCACCTAAATATTAATATTTATTTTTCACACATAAAATAGTTACATAAAATAACTTTATTTTGTTGATAATCAACAAACATTAACACCAAAGTCTTTTAACTTTTAAGATATCTCAATGCTTTTATGTATATATGTATATTAAATCGTAAGTATATAAAGTGAACACAATGTGTTTATGAATATGTTTAACTTAAAAAAATATCATTGATTAATGGTCATAATTTTAATTTTAATATTTTTCTTAGCCATTTTTCACGTTCTGTAAAGTCTTTTGCTATGACCACATCTATGCACTCCAAACCAATATATATATTCCACACCTATGCACTCTGCATAGGTATATCCCCCGCACATCCAACACTAAAATGTATTGTTAAATCCAAAACCAAAACAAATCTTAAAAAAAAAGAAAGATTATCATTATTCTGACAAGTGATGTAATTTGCATGATAACCGAGTCATTTATGACACATTGATTTGCTAAGATTTCACCACTAACTCTCCATATTTAGTTGAATTTATTTTATGCAACAATGTTTATTATAAAAAATAAGTATATAAAGTGAACAAAATGCTCGTATGCATATGTTTAAGTTGGTCTATTTTGGACCTTTGTGTGAAGAATTCATATCACTCATCCTCTCGCACTCTTGCACTTCCACAACCACGCACTTCAAATAGTTCCACAACACATATTCTGGGAAACGATGTACTTTGCACTATAACAAGTAATTTATGGAACATTGATTTGCTAAGTTTCCACCACTAACTCTCCATACTTAGTTGAATTTATTTTAAGTAACAATGTTTATTATAAAAAACAAAAATAACCACTATGAATAATTTTGTATAAATCACTGAACATATTTGGTTTTTTTTTTACAATAACGACTAAATTGTATTAAGGATCGACAAACCAGCTGTCGGGTGCTTTACAACTGAAGTAATCCACTAAGACTAATAGTTGGAGCTCTTGGTTCATCAATCTCGGGCAAGCCAAAATTCGAGTGTAAAGGAGCCTTGTTGACCAGGGTCTTATTGCTGTCGCTTCTGGAGGTGGACTTAGTTTCTTTTTCCCTCCTCGTTTTCCTTCACTTGTGTTGACTTCTTTTTGGCCCGTTCTTCAGAAAATTTATCTATTTTTGTTTCAAGCTTGCTTAGGCGCTTCCCAAAATCTCCATGCACATTTTCTACATCCTTGAATTGGGCATCTGAATCGGCTGTGAGATCCTCACGCAAATTTTTGAGATCCTGAACGATAAGGTCGTATCTTTGTTCTCCGACAAAGTCGTTGTTCAGCATGCTTCTTGCTTGCTCTCTGACCACAACCTTCACTTTGATGAGCTCCATTTGCATCTTTCCTAACCTTTCTTCCAGTGATGGACCGAGCTTGGAGCTGGAGGCCATTAATGAAAAATGCAATATCTTTACCTTCTCAGCACTCGGAGTGCTTCCCCATCTTGAACTCGTTTGAATTCTTTTGCTTCTCTTGAAGTCTCGACCGCAGAAATAGTCTCTACGCTTCCATGATTCACATGAGTCTCTTCCATTCGGTATGGCCTCCACCTCCTTTGGCTGGAAGGAGTGCTGACCAATGCCATTCGTTGGGATTTGCAAATCTCCCATGAAGACAGGTATCTACCTACAAAGGAATGAATGCTTTCCAGACAAACAACCAACGTCCAATTGGGTCATCTGAGTGAGTTATTTGTACCTTTGGAGTCTCTTCTTCTACGGAATGGGTGAAAACATTTCAACGACGTTCACTAATAGTGTGGCCTTGCCCATGGTCACTCCTCTATTTGCTTCAGAGTCGGCTTGAGTGTTTAGCCCTCACAATATATGGTAGAACTTGACCTCCTTGAATTTAAGCAGCAGTAGGGTTAGTTTCCTGAGAATTTGTCTTAGTTTGAGGTTGTTTGGCCTCCTTCTGGTCTTCAAGGCTTGAATGATTACTCTGGAGTCTCTGAAGACCACTAGGGTCTGGATGTTTTTGGTAACAGCTAGTCTAAGGCCCTTCCAGAGTGCGAGCGCCTCTGCCATGTTGTTGGTTTCAATGCCTAGCCCCCAAGAGTAGGAGACCTTCGGCATGCCCGAAGGGCCTAGGAGGATCCCTCCCCCACCAACTTCCCCTGGGTTCCCTTTTGATGCTCCATTCCTAGAGCAGACTTCCTAGGTTGCTCTCGGGACTGATTTGGTGGCTATTCGGTGATGATGGTTTGGGACAAGCTCTTTTAGCCACTGTGCTCTTCTGATTCTAGATTGTCTGCGTTCTGAAGCTTGGTCTGGGCGTCTAGTGCCTCGCTCAGANTGTTTCTTTCCAACCAGATAGTCCACATTACAAACTCTGGAAGCCACATCCAACTTTCTTTGAGTAGATCCTTTTTCCTCATTGAGAAGGGGGAGTGATTCACCCAAGTGCTTAGAAGATCCGAAGTCGGGGAGGGCAGTGTTAATTTGTTAGGACCCATAATTGCTACATTCTCCCATACCTATTTTGCATAGGGGCAAGTGAGTAGGAGGTGGTCAGTAGTTTCCTCTTAAAATATGCAGAGTGAGAATCTTGAGGGGCCTTTCCAGCCTCTTTGTCTTAGGTTTTCACTTGTCAGAATGATTTTGTGTGCCATTGTCCATGTGAACATGTCTATTTTGGGGATCAACTTGTGGGACTAGATATTCTTCCACGACGTTGGATCTGGGGGAACGTGAGGGATTTCTTGAAGAGCCTTGTAACCTGCGGTTTTTGAGTAAGTTCTGATGGTTGTGCCCCAACCTCTTTTATCCTTGGTTGATGCTTTCAGAGGGGCTTTCCCTTATAGCTTCTCCAACAGAGTTTTGGATTCGGTTTCATGTATTTATGGGTAGTTCCCCAGGTCCCATTCTTTCCAATTCCTAGCCTCGTTTTATTCCCATTTAGATATGTCCCATAGTGTGAGATGGTTGATGGAGTGAAGCCAGGATTTTATATTGGACAAGCCTCCCTGGTGGTCTAACAACAACTCCCCTAGTATCAAGTCCTCCCAGATCTTTATGCATTTCTTGTTGCCAGGGATCCAGGTGAGCTTGGAATTGAAGTGATCTAAGGACTTGAGACATAGTGTGAGAATTGGTGAACCTTTAAGGACCTTCGACGGGTGTTCCAGGTATCTGATGCGTTTCCTCGGGAAGTATTTTTTCCACATGACTTCCTTGCTCTAGGAGGATTTGTTGGAGACTAAATTCCATAGAATTTTGGCCCCCATTGCTAGATTTTGGGTAGCAACGTCTCTGATTTGGAGGCCACCTTCTAGAATCGGCTTTTAAATTTTTTCCCAGCTTACTAGATGGAGTTTCCTCTCAGAATGATTTTCGCCTTCCCATAGAAATATTCTCAGCAGGGTATCTATCTTGTTGATGATGGTTTTTGGCGCAAGCAGTGTTGAATTTTGGTATATTGGGAGACTTGTCAGAACGGATTTCAGCAGGACCACTTTCCCTACCATATTTAACCATGTTTCCCCCTAGGCTTGAAAGCAAAGATTCATTTTGTCCAGGAGTGGAAGCCAATGAACTAGCTTGGGAGTTGCTTTGAAAATTGGTATTCCCAGGTATTTGAAAGAATCCCATATAGTTGATCCTTCCATTTCTAAAACTCCGGTGATTTCTAGCATCTCTCTCGATGAGCAATTCCAGCCGTAGACTTTACACTTTTGACCATTGGTTTTGCTGCCTGAGAATTCTTTGTGTCGGTCGAGCTCCTGTTTGAATTTTATAGTTGATAGGACACTAGATCCACCAAGGAGGAGGGTGTCATCTGCAAACTGTGTGTGGCTGATGTCTTTGACGGTTTTCACCACTCTGAGGTCGGGGAGGGAGCGGGTCTGCTGACAGTGTTCTAGTTGGAAGCTTAGAACTGAAGATTGGACAATGTACAGTAGTGGAGATAGGGTAAATCCTTGTCTCAGTCCCCTGGAGGATTGGAAGTAATGTTCTAATCAACCATTCACCAGTGGGGAGATCCACAGAGAGACTATACAATCTTTGATCCAGTTTATAAATTTTCCAGCAAATCCCATTTTTCTCGTTACTTGGAAGAGGAAATTGTGTCTTACTCTATCGAAAGCATTGGCTAAGTATAGATTAATGATCATACCTTTCTATTTATGTTGAATGCTAGAGTGTATTTCTTCTTGGACCAACACTATGTTGTCCAGAATTTGGCGCCCTTTGATGAAGCCACCTTGATTTTTCGGGATGATGCCTGGCATAATTTCTTTGAGCCTGGTCGCAATGATTTTTGTGACTAGTTTGTAGCTCGTGTTGCAGAGGTATATTGGCCGGAATATACTGAAGTTGCTTGCCCCTTTTTCTTTCGGTATCAGCTCTAAGAATGTTGAGTTTGTGCTTCCCCCAATTTTGAAGCAATTTTGGGATTTCCAGACCATTCTTAGCAGATCTTCTTTGATGATTAGCCAACATGCTTTGTAGAAGTGGGATGTAAAGCCGTCAAGCCCAGGGGACTTATCAGATTCCATATGATCCAATGATTTCTTGAGCTCTTGAAGCTTTATGGGGGTCGTTAGCCTTAGATTATCCTCGTCCTTCACTTGAAGACGGACTAGTGTCAAGGGATATGAGGTGGGGTCTACGGGAGCCTCGCGAGGGGCTGAGTAAAGGTATTTGTAGAAATCGTGAGCAATTTGTTTTATACCTTCGAAGTTGTTAATATCTTTCCCCTGGGAGTGGATTTCTTTAACCGTTTTAGACTTCTTCCGAACTTCTGCATGCTTGTGGAAATAGCTCATGTTCTTGTCTCTGGCTTTCAGCCAGAGACTTCTGGATTTTTGGCACCATTATTCTTCCTCCTCTCTGCATGCACGATGGAGCGCTTTTTGGAGATCAATTTCTTGGTTTAGAAGCTCTTGGGTTAGAATTTTCTCTTCTAGTCTTAGTTGGTGGCTCTCGAGAGCTTCTTCAACTTCTTTTCTCTTGGAAGTTGGACACATGAGGGTTCTGGCCCAACTTTTTAAAGCTTTCTTGAGAATTCACAATTTTTCTTCCCAAACGTAGAATGGGGAGCCTTGGACATGGGTGCTCCAGAAACTGGAAGCGAGTTCCTGGAATCCCTATTGATGGATCCATATCGGGCTGAGCTAGAAGGGGATGGGAGGATAGGCTTGTGGTCTGAAGTGTAGTTGGGAATAATTTTGGAAGAATCCGCTAAACTGAGGGTCAGGAATGAGGATTGGATAAGGGATCTATCAAGACGTGCAACAATGTGCCCCATGCCCATTCTTTTATTTGTCCAGGTGTACTTCCCTCTGGCTGGCTAGATATCTTCCAAGTCCCAATCCATGATGAGGTTTGACACCCACTCTTTGGTTGGATCTCTGACCGGAGAGCCCCCTTTTTTCTTCGAAGAAGTGAGTGTGATGTTGAGGTTGCCTGCTATTATTATATTATTTGGATTTTGTAGGTTCAAGAAGGAATTTAAGGAGTCCGAGCAGAATCGTTTCTCTGAAAACTGCACTGGGACATAAATATTGAAGAGGCTAATGAGATGGCATGATTCTTTGTGGAGGAGTTTAGTATAGATCCAGTGGGTATTTTCATCTTCTTCAATCAGATCCAATTTTGAGCTGTCGCAGAAGGTGTTGATTCCCCCGGATACACCTCTGGCACTTACTGCTTTCCCTTGGCTTTTTTTCCAAAAGGTTTTACTTGCTTAGAGGAGATCGGGTTCTTCCAGTTTCATCTCCTGGATTAGAAGGATCTCAGGCATCGTCATACGAATGATATCTTTCAAGGCTTCTTCTTTTAGTTTGTTTCCTAACCCTCTGCAATTCCAAGAGATGTACTTCATTATTTACTCGGCTGAGAGGCGTTGGCTCCCTTTAGAGCCCGACCTTGATTTCTGGTGTTGCGAGTTTTTACCATTCCTTTGAGAGTTTTTTGGGACCCTTGCAGGACATCCAGATAAGTTTTCTCTTCTCTTTCGTTTTTCTTGGATTTCCTTCCTCTCATGGTTTTTTTCAGTGTGATTTGGGAGATGCTTGTGCCCGAGTCTTCTTCATCTGAATCTTCTTCGGATTTTGAGGCTAGATTGATGTGTTCATCTTCCACCTCTTTTTCTTTGGTTGATCCTTCAGGGGCTTCTGCATCGACGCTTGATTCCCCTTTCCCTTTCTCCTTTGGATCATTCTCCTTCTCTTCTAATGCCTCGAATCTGTTGCATGCAGGCGTGTTTTTTGTCTGAGTTTCCAGGGATTCGTAGGTGGCTTGAGGGGTTGTGGCAGGGCCTGCATTCCTCTTCTCTTTCGGATTCACGATTTCTTTGCTTTTTTTGGGTTGTTTCCATCCTTCTTCATCCGCCTTGTCTCTTGATTGGGCCTTTGGATAGTTCCTTTGGAAATGGCCATATTCATGGCAGCTCCTGCATTTGAATGGTAACTGTTCGTAATCCAGTTTTTGAAAATGCTTCCATGCCCCCACCTTGAGCTTGACGACTTATGGTAGTCCTGCTTCTAGATCCACTTCTACATGGATCCTCGCGCAAGAGTAATGGGCTTTGGCATCTTCTTTGTCTATGAACCGTCCAAGTCCATTTCTGATTTTTTGCAAAGATTGGTAGTTCCAACAATGGACTGGTAAGTTTGACAATTAGACCCAGACCATAACCTCCTTTGGGACATCGATTGAGGGGTCGAAATCGGGCGTCCCTCTGTTAAGATACATGCCTTGTGTCCCCATGAAATACGACACACTCCTAAAGATGAGATTGCGATCTTCTTTTGATATAAATTCAAAAGTGAAGAAACCTCTTCCTACCGGGTAGCTCGTTACACTACACTGAATAAGTGATCTCTAGTTTCTTTGGATCTAATCATCTGTGGTTTTTTCTGAGGGCCAGATCCTCATAAATTGGCCAACCAATCTGTTCTCTATTAGAGCTAGAGCTATTTTGATGGGTTGATCTTCCTGGAGAACAATTTCAGGGATAGAATCAAGTTTTTTAATGAATTTTGGTATTGAAGGTGGGGAAAATGACTTCCCCTGCGAGGCGATTAGCCTTCTAAAGGCCTCCTCTGTTATAAGATATGGGGGGGGGGGGATTCGGCTCCCCACCCCATGGCGCTACCATGGCAGCCTGTTGCATGCTTGAACCCTGATCGAATCTATCTCTTTACAACCGGTTTTGATACTGAACATATTTGTTATTGCACAAAGGAAACACATAAATGATGAAACTAAAAGTCCATATCATATACAATTTTTTATACTGAAAAGTTGCAATACTTGTCTATCTTGTTCATACAAATCATAGAACTTTGAGCAAAGTACTTTGATTAAACATTACACTAATACCCCATCAAACTTCAATAAAAAAAGTAGTTGCATTATGCATGAGGCATACACTATGAAACAATAAGCAGAGAAACTAATTTCACTTGTATTTGAAATATATAAATTATTGAATAGACCAAAATCTTCTTAAAATACCCACCATCAATAATTTTGTATAAATTAGTGAACGAACTTGCTACTATATAAAGGAAGCAGAGAAAGGATGAAACTAAAAGTCCATATTTACAAATTGTATATGAATATATCTAGAGTTTAGTTGATATAATTACAATTTACATTTATTATCACACACAATAATCTATTGTATCTTAAAATCAAATCCAAACCAAAATCTTTAAAAACTACCTATTATCATTAATTTTCTAGAATATGCACAATTAAAATGTAACCCCGAAACCAAAGCCAAACCAAAATCTTCTAAAAATACCCATTATCATTATTTTTCTATAAATTACTAAATAGACTTGTTACTAAAATGTACTGTTAAAGCTAAAACCAAATTGGAATCTTCTTAAAAATCATGTTATCATTAATTTTGTATAAATTACCGTATATATCAAAAGCTTCCAAAAGTACCCACTATTGGTAATTTTGTTTAAATTACTGAACATACTTGGTATTGCATAAAGGAAGTAAAGAAAGGATGAAACTAAAAGCCCATATTATATACAATTTTTTACACTGAAAAGTTGCAAGACTTGTCTATCTTGTTCATACAAATAAGAGAACTTTGACCGAAGTGCTTTGATCAAACATTACACCAATACCACAACAAACTTCAATAAAACAAAATAGTTGCATTATGCATGAGGCATACACTTTGAAGCAACAAACTTCAATAAAACACAATAGCTACATTATACATGATGCATACACTATGAAGCAAGAAACATAGGAACAAATTGCACATGTCTGTGAAATACATAAACTAATATGGCACACCACTGGTTAAAAGCAAGATACTAGATCAACACCATCAACTTGTTCAACAAGTATTGCAAACACTTTGCAAACACAAGTTACAAGTAAATTTGTCTACTGTTAAAAAAATAAACAAATAATTAAAACTATTCATTTTAACAAAGAAGTTGAGAAGAACCTCGTCTTTGTGGCTTATAGAAGACTTTATCATGATCAAACGTAAAAAGAAGGATGTTCAATTTAACATCGCCACATATCAGCTACAAAATTAGAGTCCAATTTATTCCATTCATTGTTGCAATCATGTAATTTCAATGATATCTCAAACAATAAAACTATGCTCCCAAAAAATTGACTCTCAAATCTAAATCCACCCACCAAAATTAATTTGAGCAAAGAATTCAATTAAAACTAGTATGTGGCTTATAGCAGACTATATCATGATCAAATGTAAAAAGAAGGATGTTCAATTTAACATCACCACATACCAACTACAGAATCAGAGTCCAATTTATTCCATTCATTGTTGCAGTCATGTTATTTCAATGGTATCTCAAAAAATAAAACTACACTCCCAAAAATTTGCTTCTCAAATCTAAATCCACCCACCACAATTAATTAGAGCAAAGAATTCAATTAAAACTAGTTGTAATCCATAAAATCTCTCGCACAAAATCATGTGATACAATACACAAAAATCTCTTCAAAATCTGTGAATCGTACTAAATTCAATGAAGAATTAAAAGTGAATTAT
>SNQJ01S0043881.1:21640-34731 GCA_010110895.2 Picea sitchensis | reverse complement strand
AAATAGTCCGGTCCACAACTTTAAATGTCCTCAATTACCAACTGACATAGTAGAAAGCTTCAGAAACTGAGATGGTATTGAAACTTTGAGACTCGTACATGCACTCGTTCTGCACCCGTTCCAACCATTTGCTAAACATGCATAATTAAATTGCCTATTAAATTCTCACTGTCGTCCCAACAATAAGATGTTGTTTTGAAGAACTAATCAGAACACAGGGAACAAAATTAAATTACTCACAATAAAGTTAAACTTTTTGAAAAGCGTGAAATTTTTGGTCAATACAAAAACAAAATCACAGTCAACACAAAAATGATTGTTATAGTCCTAAACCTTCGGTAGGAACTAATAACATCTTTCATCACCTAATAATAGATCTCAAAGTTAATCCTTTAAAAAATGGCATGAAGAAGGCAATTCTAGTGAATTGAGAGACAAGATTAATATTGGAAACAAAATAAGACATGGTTTCAACAACAATACATAAAATGCCTCAACACCAATACATAAAATGCCTATAGTGCAAAGGTTTCACATAATTTCTAAATCAAAATACCTCGATTTAAAATCAATGGAAGATGAACCTCGTGAGTGGATAAGAAAACTTAATTGAAAAGCATGATCAACATGTTGTAGGCTTGGTATTAGTAATTTTGTAACCAAACAATCTTTATACTAAAAAAATTTAAGTGTAGACTTGGAAACTCTGGAGCCATGCCATACGTTGTAGACTTGGTATTAGTAATTTTGTAACCAAACAATCTTTATACCAAAAACTTTAAATGTAGGCTTGGAAAGTCTGGAGCCATGCCATATTAGCTCAATTTGTTCAAGTTGATCATAAAAATATCATAAAACAAGGCTTTGTAAGTTCCATATACTAACATATCTTATCAATACGATTCAATGTTGTAAGTTTGAAACCCTTGCCTACCCACTAACATATCTTAAAAAACGATTCAATGATTTCATTATACAAAAACATTTAAGAGGCTTTATAAGTTCTTAAGACTAATATATCTTATAAATATGATTCAGTTTGGTAAGTTTGAAACCATTGCCCCACTAACATATCTTATAAAAATGATTCAATAATTAAATAATAATATATCTATCACATATCTTACCATACAAATAAATATGATTTATTAATCGAATAATAATATATCTATCATTAAATAATAATACATCTATCACACATCTTACAATACAAAGATGATTCATTGATTGAATAATAATATATCTATTATACGATGTATATGCAAGGAGAACAAGCGTATATGCAAACCTCTAGATATGGGCTCTGCAAACTAGGGTTTGAGCAAACTTAGCCGCCGCGTATTGTGCCCGGAAGATGGCAGCCCCGCAGGGGCCCCTGAATCGCAAGGAGGGGGCGCCGGCCAGCGTCTCCTATAGCCAGGCCATGGCCAACAAACAACATGAAGCAGGAACAAAGCGCCCAACCTTCGAAACACCTCCAGACATGCACGCGCAGTTACTGGAAGAGGGAACCCTCAAAGATAAGGAAATGGATATCAACCCAGCCAAGGAAAAAATCCCTGCAAGCGCTTCAATCCCATGGGTGCCCGGAAAATGCATCCCACAAGCACCACAAGCCCCAAAATATGTGGTCAGCTCACCATGCATCGAGGAACAGAAGCAATACATGCAAGACAACGCCTTGATTGGGAAGTTTTTAGGGCTTTGGCCTTCTGAACGGGATCTAGTCAAATGGATACAATACTGGTGGAAACCAAAAGGCCACTATGATCTCTATCTGGGCTCGAAGGGATTCTTTACAATCATTTTCCACAACCTTGAGGATCGCAACCGCATCTTCGATGGAGGGCCATACTTCTATAACTCGGCAGGCCTATTCCTGAGATTCTGGACAGAAAAGTTTAGCCCTGAAAAGGAAGACTTCGCCCATGCACCGGTATGGATTCGTTTGTATTCGCTCCCCCAGGAATTTTGGCTGGAAGAGGTCCTCGCAGGAATCGGCAACACCATCGGCATCTACGTCAAATCTTCTGAAGCCACAAAGAAACGGCGCTACACATCGTATGCGCGAATCTGTGTATATCTGAACATAGCCAAGCCGCTCCCGGGCTCCATAACTCTAGAATATCATGACGAGGACTGGTCCCAAACCATCGACTATGAACACATTCCCTTCCGATGTAGAAAATGCCATGAACATGGTCACCTCTTTAGAGAGTGCCCTCTTAATATGATCAATAAAGACGGAAATCCAGAAAGTGGCAAGGACAAGGAAGGATTCATGCAACCAGCGGGAAGAAGGCGACAAGGAGGGCGCAAGAAACTAACCCAGGTAAGCAAATATCCTTCCACCAACAATAAATTTGCAGCCCTACAGGATCAATCAGAAACCCCAACACCTCATGCAAATCCGAATGCACCACCCTCACATAGTGATCCCCAAACCGAGGGTCATGGCCCTGAACAGATCCCAAAGAATAGGGAAGCGGAACCTGCCCCCCTAAGCTCGGCACGGGAAATGACAAGTCTGCAGGAGGTCGAAGATGGAGACGAGGAAATGGAGCTGGAGGAACCGGATCTCACAAGAGTGGATCTGGAACACCTGGAACATGCCTACCGACATCAGAAATATACACCATACCCAGGGATCAACTGAGAAAGGTACATAAGGTGTTTCTTAACTCCTCGGCAGGATCCTCAGCCCGATCCAGTAAAGCCCTAGGAATCCAGGGCAGCCAAATAAAAAACTCCAGCAAGGGCCAAAAAGAGGAAAAGAAGCAGGGCGGAAAGTCCACAAACAAGCTCATACAGGAAATCGACAACTTCATGGTAAATTCAGGGTAGATCCACCTGATCTCGGAAAGCTTCCCGCCTCTCCCCACCCCCCCGTCCTCATGAAGATCATCTCATGGAACATTAGAGGCCTCAATGGACGTAGCAAGCAGAAATTGCTACGAGAATTTATCATAGCGGAAACCCCAGACGTTGTACTATTACAAGAAACAAAATGCACCTCAGAAGACATTGATCGGCTACTTCCTTATTGCTGGAGACAAGGGAAAGCAGTTTCGATTGATGCCACATGTACAGCTGGAGGAGTTGCTATCCTCTGGAATACCAATATTGTGCTGATGGAAAATTTCTATACTACAAGATGGTCTATCACAGCAGAGTACAGGCTTATCGGCTCCAACAAGCCTGGACATCTCACCAGCGTATATGGCCCGGCTAGTCCTAGGGACAAACAAGCCTTCCTCAGAAGCCTGATATACTTATCCAGCTTAATAAAACAGAACAAATGGATTCTTGGCGGAGATTTCAATATCATCCGCAGTTTGGAGGAAAAAAGAGGAGGGTCAAGGCGACTAGACCAAGACTCCTGCGACTTCAACAATTTAATAGAGGAACTTCGGCTCATTGATTTGGATACTAGTAACGGCACCCACACCTGGACAAATAGAAGAACTGGGGTGCACCAAATAGCCTGCAAGTTGGACCATTTCCTCATCTCGGAACTTCTGATGTTGGATGGCACTGCAATGGAAGCTACCATCCTGAATCTCCCAGGATCAGATCACTGGCCCATACAATTATGGTTGGATGTCCCGGCAACCCCTGGAAAGAAACCCTTCAGATTCGAACAGTTTTGGTTAGATCACCCGGATTTCCGGGCAAACATCCAGAACTGGTGGAGGCAAGCCGAGATATCTAAGGGCTCTAAAATGTATCGCTTCCAGTAGAAGCTCAAAAACCTTAAGCAAACTCTTAAACTCTGGAACAAGCAAACTTTCGGCAACATTTTCGAGTCCCAAAAACAACTATCCAGGCAAATGGATGAGATATAGCACCAGATTAGGGAGCAGGGGATCACCGATGCGCTAAAAGCACAGGAACTTCAAGTGGCCCAACAGATCGACGCAAGGAACAGACAGGAAGAAATGTTGTGGAAACAAAAGTTGAGGGTTCAATGGCTTAAGGAAGGGGAGCGCAATACCAAGTTATTTCACTGAACAGTCATCTAGAGAAGGCACTCCAACAAGATTACTCATCTTATCTCGGAAGGAGGTGAAACCCTTCACTCTCATGTAGATCTGGAAACAAACTTGATCGACTACTTTCAAAACATCCTTACCGATCCCATTCCAGACAGACAAGCAACAATCAACAAAATTACAAGGCATGTACCCTCGCTTGTAACTCAGGAGAAAAACGCTTCCCTTCTCCGACCCTTTACCATCGAGGAGGTGGACCAAGCGCTGCAGGATACCCCAAAATGCAAAGCTCCAGGCCCTGATGGCTTCACCAACGACTTTTTCCACTACTATTGGACGATGATCAGGACTGAGGTTTGGGAACTTTTGGAAGATTCAAGAGTCACAGGAAAAGTCCTCCAAGAACTCAACGCCACTTTTCTTACCTTAGTCCCCAAGGAAGGGCAGGCCCATCAAGCCAAGCAATACCGGCCTATTTCCCTCTGCAATGTAATCTACAAACTCCTCACAAAGGTAATAGCCCGGAGTCTTAAGCCGATCTTACCAACAATCATCTCCCCAGAACAATCAGGTTATGTTGAGGGTAGGAAAATATTGGATAGCATCATCCTGGCTCATGAAGTCATACACTCCTTGCAAAGAACCAAAACTCCAGGTATGCTCCTCAAACTAGATCTCTCTAAGGCTTTTGACAAGTTAAGCTTGGAATACATGCGAGCAATGCTCTTAGATTTTGGTTTCGATCAAATCTGGGTAGAATGGATCTTAAATTTAACCTCCTCGGATTTCTTCTCCCTCCTTGTCAATGGTGTACCCTCGAGACCCTTCTCCCCCTCCAGAGGAATCAGACAAGGCGATCCCCTCTCCCCTTTCCTCTTTATTATCATGGTCGAAGGACTCAGTCGATCCATCCATGCGGCTCTATCTCAAAACCTTCTGATAGGCTTGCCCCTGCATGGTATCTCTCCCCCTATCTCACACAGCCAGTTTGTGGATGACACACTTTTAATGGGCAACCCCACTGTACGAGAAGCCAACACTCTCCAGGAGATTCTCCAAACCTTCTCTGATGCTTCAGGCCTGGACTGCAACAAGGATAAATCCCAAATCTTCTTCTTTAACACGCCCCCTCAGATCCAGCAACATATCTCCGAGATTCTCGGTTTCAACAGAAGCTCCCTTCCGTCCAAATACCTTGGCTTACCCTTGATTGACAACGCCCTTCGGAACTCCTCTTGGGAGCACCTTCTCTCCTCCTTCTCAAAAAGGCTTTCCTCTTGGACCTTCAGAGCACTGAACCTACCAAGCTGTCTCATCCTGCTCAAAGCTGTCTTGCAAGCGCTCCCGATTTATGCCTTCTCCATGTTGGCCGCCCCAAATTTCGTCCTCAACACTATCAAAAGTCTGCAATGAAACTTCATCTAGCAGGGCCTCAACAAGGAGAAAAAAATGGCGTTAGTAGGCTGGGAAAAGCTCTGTCAGCCCAAACGTCAAGGAGGTTTGGGCCTACGAGACCCATCCATTATGAACAAGGTACTCAGTGCCAAAATTTGGTGGCGCTGGTTAAAAAACCCCAGCGACCTTTGGGCAAAACTGTGGAGGAAGAAATACACCCCCAACACAGCTGAGGCAAACTTAATCAGATGGAATGGGGACAACCCAAGCTCTCTAATATGGACAACAGCTAAGCAGAACAGACAGTTGGTCACCCAGCATGCTTTTTGGGAGATAGGGAATGGGAAAACGACTCTTTTCTGGCAAGATTCCTGGCAACAATGGCCAGCACTGTGCGTTGAGGAATGGGCCCGTGACATCTACCCTCACACTACACAGGCGGGCCTGACAAGAGTAGCAGATTACTGGCAGGACGATCCCACGGAGGACACTTGGCGATGCTGGTATGTGGATGAGGGGCGCATTAATCAGGAGATGCATGTCGACTTGGCACCTCTGCAAGAGGAACTGACCAAACGAAGAATCCCCATAATTGCGGGAGAAGATACTCTTCGCTGGGGCCACAAGCCACAGGGATTCTTCAGCACGCGAGAGGCCTACCAGATTAAAGCTCAGTCAAACCTCCCCCCAGATTCGAAAGTATGGGGAAAAATTTGGGATCTTAAACATTAGCCGAAAGTCACACTATTTTTATGGCTGGTCTCGCACTCGAGTATCCTAACCTGGGACAATCTCCTGAAAAGAGGTTTTGTAGGACCCTCCTTATGCATGCTGTGTGAAGAGGCAGAAGAAACCATGAATCATCTACTCAATACCTGCCCCTACACAGCTCAAATTTGGGATCAAGCAGCGATTATCATGTGCACCTCAGATCGCCACAGAGACAGCATCTTAGCAACCATCATGCACTGGAGAGATCAGGTGTTCCACTCTCCTCTCCTCAATCAAATCTGGCAACTTCTACCAGGTTTTATCCTGTGGCAAACCTGGAAAGAAAGAAATCAAAGAATCTTCATAAACACCTCTCTCCCATGGCAGCAATGCTGGAAACATTGCCATCGCAACATCTTGGAAACCCTCAATCTAAGGAACTGGTCCGATGAGGATTTGGCTTGCCCTCCCTCTGAGCTCTCTATACTCAGACATTGGACTCCTCTTCCCACTCCTCGGGAAAGACCCCTCCCCTCTCCCTCAAACTTCCCTTCGTGCAGCCCCTCCCTCTGGTCTCCTCCTCTAGAGGACTTTGTTAAGCTGAACTTCGATGGAGCCTCCAAAGGCAATCCTGGCGCGGCGGGCTATGGGGTCGTCATACGTAACCATTATGGGCACATCCTTGACATAGCAGCTGGGCCCCTTGGTCATTCCACGAACAATGTCGCAGAACTCTGGGGACTTATCAAGGGCCTGCAACTAGCCATCAAGAACAACTACAGAAAGATGATCATAGAAGGGGACTCCCAAGTAATCGTCAGTCTACTATGTCGAATTATCCATGGGACAAGGCCGGACAACATCTCGCCCAGCTGGAGACTGTCACATGGCTTACAAATCGTTGTTGACCTAATGCAACCCAATTAGGTCATCATTCCAACACATATCAGAAGGAAAGCCAATCAAGTTGCTGATGAATTTAGCCAATTTGGGTGCTAATTGGAGAGGACCAGACCTCCACTGTAATGCAGCCCAGGATCAGAATCACCCTATCCTCCTGCAATGCACTCGCAAAGCTGGAACGGTAGATGTCCCCCCGGATGGGGTGTCAGAGTGAGAGGCGTGGCAAAATCTGGGCGATGGCAATGGGCAGCGTGGCATGGGGCCACGTGATGGACTTGTGCCACAACCCACCACCCTACCCCATGTTTAAATGAGTTTTAATGTGATGCGAGGGAGCATTTACGCTCCAGTCCTTTCCTCCTCAACGCGAATTTGAATGGCTTCGTTCATTATGTATGGGACTCACCTCTGTATGCCGGTTGCAGAGCTCTCCCCATTGCAGCGCAGACCTTCCTCTGTTCTTTTTCACCGGAGCAACGTGATTCAGGGCATAATCCTTCGCCGAGGGGTCTTAATCTTCTTGAACGATTGCACAGAGTTCTCCATGACTTGCCTAGGGGTAGACTGAGGTGAGGCTCCCCCTGGAAGCCTCGCAGACCCTCGATCACGTCCTCTGATTCGACTTCCGTCGACTCTTCCTCTAGCCAACACTCTAAGCCCATCCCTGTCTCTCTGCGCGCCCCGCAGTTCAACTCCATGGCCATCATTTCTCGCACGCCAATCTCAATTCTGCAGTTGTCTCACCACCCCTCAGCGCAGTCGTTCACCTCCATGCCTCCCTGCGACCCTCTGAGCAACTTGGACGATGGACCGCCTCTTTACAGCCAGCCCAATCGAGCAGGTCCTTGTCTCCATGAGTCCGTTGACAGGGTGCAGTTCACAGAAAGTCTGTCAGCCTTGTATGATCTGGTTTTTGAGCTACGACACGAGGTAGCGGACCTACAGTATCACATACAAGCAACGGAAGAAAAGGTGGCAAGCTTTCTGCAAATCATATCCTCTATGCATGAAGCCTTATTCTCTGAACCTGTCGATACCAACACAATGGAGAACCCCGAGGCCGATAAAGAGGAAATTCAGGACAAGATGCAGCATCCAACGGATTTAGGCCGGGCGCAGGAGGAGTGAAAGGATGACAACGAGGAACCTGCATGCAAAGATGAAGCTGGCGAGCAATGGGACTATGGAGTTACGCATATCGAGGAGGAGCCTTGGCCAGGTGACCTTCCAGCCACATGGCCTACTTACCAGCCAGGTGTCTAAATTTAGCATAGGTCTGTTTACTTAGAATCTAGGCCTAAAAGACAAACAGTAAGTTTTCTCTTGTCGTTGTTTTGGCTTATGACTGGTGTGATCACGGAACTAAACAGGCTGGCTGGACTGGTTTCCCCATGTTGGGGCAGTCTAGTAAATGCAGCCTGGTCATAGTTGTATTTTGGAACTCTATCTCCGACTTTTGAAGGATCTCAATATAATATAACCTCTTATTTACAGAAAAAAAAATAATATATCTATTATACATAATTCTTAAAGAAATGTCAAAAAAACATGTATAAATTTTTTGAGAAAGACCACAACAATTTGTGGCAAAACGATTTGCCACTACAAACATAGAATAATACAACTTTATGTACATTTATCCTACTTATTATTGCTATATATTGTTGTGGATTTTTGTCAACCCAAGGCGCATCATCTCCACACAAAACAAATTGAAAATGAGTTGGTAAGGAACAAGTTATCAATGGTATTGTTTTCAGAATGGCTCACTTAAGCTACATTGCTTCTAAAAGGTAACGCGAAAGTGGCCCAATCCATTAACCATTATGATACCTTCCAACCCTTTCAAAAAATATTGATTATGATCGTGATGATTATTATTATTATTATTATTTATTTTTTTTTAAAGAAACACATATTTTTGTTGTAACCCTTGGTAACAACTGAACTATAAAATTTATAATAATGTTCTATCTTAAGCACCAAAATAATTTTCAAAGTTTCAAAACTATTGCCTATTGGGTGTGATAGCCTTAAGGTTTTGAGACTGCTACTATCTATTTGACTAGTATACTGTCAAACAAATCAGTTTAACAAAAATACAATTTTACAAAACATTACAGTATCCGGATTTTAAAAAATATCATGGCCACTAAGGGCTTCATGCTTGCTATTGATCTTGGATGACTGATGCCTTCTTCTTTGCTAGACTTGGTTCATATTCCACAATATCTTTTTCTTTTACCATCACTTGATTAAACCTAATGAGCCAACATAAACATTAGGAGGAGGAACCATAGACTAGAGAATGCCAATAGTAGATCTCTTTTCATTTTCTAGCTTGACAATTCTTTCTTGTAGCTTATCCACTTTCTCTTCCATTTATTCAAATCTTTGACTATAATTTTCCATGAAAAATTTCAACTATGTTTGCTTATTTTTTAGAGTTTCTACTTGCATATTTGAACTTGTAATCTACTCGTTCATTACTTGAACCTCCGTTGAATATCTCCTTTCTCAATCTTTCCTCCATCCCTCCCATTTTCAAACATAGAGTGATAAATAGTCTTAGACTTCACTCCCATGCATCTCACATCTTCTCATTCCTCTATGCAAATTAGAGTTCTCACAAATTGCACATCATTTAGAACGAATGTTAACCATTAATTCTAGCTTAAGATAAAAAATTTAACCAAATTCCAAAAATATCATACAAAATAAATTCCAAACCAAAGTTTGAGCTAGGACTCTACACCTCTAAACTCTCTTGCACTTGGAACTCATAATGAAAAGAGGAGTAAAGGCTTGAGACTGAAATAAAACTATAGACTAAACGATTCATCCATCCTATCCTCATAAAATTGATAAATGAAACCACATGCGATGAATGTGTGGAAGTACGTGGTGATGAGAAGACTTTAATACACATTTACGTGGTGATAAGCGTCACTTGTCCATTGAATGAGAGCACTTCCTTAATATTGAACTTAACAAAAATATGTCATGGGAGGTGGGTTTGGAATGGATCCGCCTCATTTATCCTTACCATTCCCATTTTTTATTAACCACTTTGTTTGCCTTCACATATGTAAAGGAATTGTGTAGTATTGAAACCTAATAATAGTTTATGGATTCAAAGCTTTTCACTATTATTTTAATTCTAGCATGCTCAATTGAATATCTTGTGGAGTCATTTGACAATGCATATAACATATTATCATTGTAGAATACCCTACCACCAAGAGTTGCTTAAGAATTGTTAACCTTTGAAACAATGTCAAAGCTTTTGTTTGGTTGTTAGTGGTCATATCTAATCCCCAAGTTAATCCCCAAGTTAAAGTAATTTATTGTTTTCCTTTGGGATAAAGAACGATCACCCTTGTACTTGCTTTCCATATGATTATGATTGTAACTATTCATTGAGATTAACTTTGGTCTACTGACCCTTAAGTAAAAAAATGGGTATAGAATTGATTGACTTGCTCTAAATTTTATTTATATACTTAAAAATCTTAGAGATGAGCTTTCCTAAATCTTCATAATTTTGATGAGTTAACCATTTAGGAAGATTGGTATTGTTACAAATATTTTGAAATTGAGATTCAATGTAAGCATATGTAGGATATTCTAAAAAAAAAAAATTCATCCTCCACTTCTTATTATCACAAAAATGACAAATTATTTCATCACAAAACATTTTAATAATTATCCAACACCTTATTTCATTATGAAACTCATTAAAGTTCGTTAATATGGTTTATTAACAATATCAACCCTTATCATATTTTTTAATGTTATTATATTTTTCAATGTTTAAACAAATGTTATGGATAGGGAAACAATGTTAAGAAATCCTCACCAAATTAACTATAATGTTTATTATTCAACACCTTATTTCATTATGAAACTCATGAAAGTTCGTTGATATTGTTTATTAACCATATTAACCCTTATCATATTTTTCAAAGTTATAGAGAAATGTTATGACTAGGAAAACAATGTTAAGAACTCCAAACCAAATTGACTATAATGTTTATTATCTAACACTATTTCATTATAGTGAATTAATATTGTTTATTAACACTATTATCCCTTATCATATTTTTCAAAATTATAGACAAAATATTATGGATAGGAAAACAATGTTAAGAACTCCTCGACAAATTGACTATAGTGTTTAGTAGTAGAATTTCTTAAATAAAAAGTGTAACCAAACACTTAGAAGTATAATGTTTAATATTACGTTAATAACCAGATATTATATTATATTAAATATAAAAAAAATCTACTCTTATAACCTGTAACCTCTATCCATATATAGTGGTGTATATTCTTTGACTTTCTTTATAAGCTTCAACATTGGCTAGTCATCTACAACAACCAAACATAATATACTTTAAAAATGATAAAATCTAACCTTTTCGTTGATGGGTTGGCAGGCCATGTTCACATTGGTTGTCATTTTATAATCACCTTTTTGGTGATGGGTTGGCTCTTGGTCATATTGGTTGTCATTTTCTAGTATGTTTTTTCATCATTAGCTCTCTTTACATTCAATGAACTAGGCCCACAAAAAAGATTAGAATTATCATGATCTTCAACCTTAGTTCAAATGACAACCAAAACACAAAGAAAGAAAAGTTGGGTATGTTGTTATTTTTAAATGGTGAATCAACTTTAGCTAGCCAAGTTTTGTGTGTTGCACATGTACCTTTAGTAACATGGCGAGTTAAATTTAGGTATTCATACTGGAGACTTTACCAAACCTTCTGCCATGTGAGCCCTTCTTGGAAGCAACCTTCTTATTTTCTAGTATTTCTATCATGTAAGACCTCCTTAGAAATATCTTCATGGTCTTTATGAACATTAACTTTTTAAAATTTTCACACGCGAGATGGTTATTTTTTTGTGATATTTGGAAGTAATTTATGTATTTAATGTAGATAAATTTTATGTTGTAGATATTTTTTAAATGGATAAATGATATCGTCGAAGTAATTTAAAGGAGGTTTTCAAATTAATGTTGTTAATTAGAATTATAACGAAATTGTAATTATAATTATCTTATTTGAGAATTGGTTCACTATTTTGATGATGACCTCCTACCACAAATTCTTGAATTTGTGTAAAGTCTATGTGTTTTGAAAAGAGAAGAAGTCAATATTTTTAAACTTAAGGACTTTGAAAACACAATTATATATTGGTATATAATTTTCTAGAAATTACAATTGATATGGACACATCAAGAAAATTACCCAAGAGTAAGTGTTTATAGTAAAGAATGAAGGATACAAAAATGATTTTTAGACCATTTTTTTAATAAACATCTATAATGTCATGGCATGGACACAGTTGTTTTTTCGAATAATTTTGTGTTAGTAGCACATTGCATAATAACCTGCTTTAAATATATTATGAAGTAGTTTGTCAACAAACATCACTAAAAACACTATAAGAAACATAAGGAATCTATGACATATGGAGTACATAGACATGGTCATGAATCATGATATTGAACAACCTTTTTAATAATTGTGGCCCTTTTTTGGATACTCAAAACAATGAGAAGGGAAACATATATTTTTGTCCTGAAATATGGTAAGAAGAACTTTAGATTTATGGAATTGCAAATATCAAATGTTAACGTTGCATAATCCGATTGTAATAGGGGTATTTTAGGGCGTTGAATCCATTTTTGCATAAAAATGACAATTTCTTCAAATCCAAAATATCATTTTTAAAATAGGAAACAATGATAAAGTGACTTCAACCTTTTTAATATAGTAAACAATGACATATTGTACTAATAACATATAGTGATAGTGAATGTCCTTCTTAATATGGTAAACACTGATTGATATTGAAAAACCTTTTTAATATATTAAACAATGATAAATTAGGATTACTAATAATTGTATTAATCTTAATATAGCATAATTGATAAAAGAAAGGCACTCTAGAATCTTGTCAAATAATACAACTATAAAAAATGCATAACAACCTCTATTGAATCACATACCATTTTCCAAAAATGCATCTAAGAACTTATTGTAATGATCGACCACTACTTTATTGGAGTGGGAGAATAGG
>SNQJ01S0043881.1:4806-21558 GCA_010110895.2 Picea sitchensis | reverse complement strand
GAAGTTCGTCAAGAAGCTTGATAAAATTTCCTTAGTCTAGATCCAAGGAAACTCTAGAACCCTCGCCCTAAAATTTGCAGACCATGCTCTCATTAGAAAATTCACTGGAATATGGCCGTCACCATGAGCAATGGTGATCTGGATCAACAAGAGATGAAATCCCCATCTGAAAGGTAATCTCTCTCATTTTCTTTGTGGAAGGTTTTTTTTTTCTTTTTATTCGAAGAAAAATCATATCAGGACCTCATCTTCAAAAGAGACCCATATTTCATGGGCTCAGGAGGTATGTAACTTAACAGTTGGATCCCAGATTTCATCCCAAAAAATGACATTCTCAATGTCGTTCATGTCTGGGTTCACCTTCCTTTTCTTCCCCTGCACTCCTAGAACGACGAAACGATTCGCAACATAGGCACCACTCTAGGAAAATTTATAGTCAGAGCTAAACCAAAAGATAGACTCCAAGCCTGTGCACAGATCTATGTGGAAGTTGACCTTGAAAAAGGACTGCCTAAAGCTGTAAATATCACTTTGGACAATTGGATCTATCTGCAACAAGTTGACTATGAACAATTACCCTTCAAATGCAAAGTGTGTCATGAAAATGGACATTTCACAAAAAAATGTCCAAAATCCCCTCCCGAAGATCCTCCTAAAGAGACAAAGCAATGGAAACAACCCAAAAGGAAAAATCATCCTCGTCAAGGAACAAACCCTAAACCCCCCTCTTCTGCTCCCTCTTCCTCTGCCCCTGAGCCGTCTCAAGACCTAGATCCCCCCCATCATGTTGAAACACACAAACTAATCCTTGAAGAGCCCCCTTCATTGNTTGGTTCCCCAGTCCATCCTCCTTCTTGTTCCTTCCACAAACCCCTCCTCTCTCACCCTTGATTCACCCCTCCCAACCCGAAGAAGGAGAAATAGAATAAATTTTATAGGAGGGTTCAGAATCTGAATCCCACACCTCCCCAATCAGGAAAGTAGGTCGAAGATCCAACCTGCAAAAGCGAGAAGCAACAACCAGAAAAGAGATCAAATTGGGAAAGAAGAAAAATTTATACCTGCACACCAAGAAAGAAACGAGACATATAAGAAACCAGGGTGGACCATGTTATCACTCCAAGAGTAGTCACCCCCAGACTGCAAATGGGTGTAAGCTTGGTAACATACATCTTGATTTATATTGGGTTTTAAAATCAGGAATCAACAAGACTTTAAAGAAAGGGGGAAATAACAAAGGTCACTGCAAATCAATGATGGGCCATTGGGCAATGGGGTCATAAGTATTCTGCTCATTGAAGGCATAAAAGAGGCCTATCAGATAAAGGAATTGGTTAATGATAAAGACAAGAAACATTCACTAAGCAAAGACCCTCTTTGCAGAGAGAATTAAGATATGCTTGAAAAGTAAACAAGGATAGATGGGCAAGTTGACAACAGATCTTCTACTGCTTCAGGGATCGATAAATCAATATAATAATTTCAAAACAAGAAGAAGGATATAATATAAAACATATAGAACAATTTAATAAAACGGTTATGATGAATCTTCAATAACATAATAAATTACAACAACATGCCCCTCTGACTTACAAACTGACATATACAGTCATTTATGCTCCTAAATACCTTTCTTAGCTCATTCTAACCCCACTCTACTCTTGTACCATGAAATATATAGCACTATATATCCCTTCCAGCTCACCAATTCAAACTTTAAACCATTTCCCAAAATAGAAATAATTACAAACAAAGAATGACACGTTTTAGCTGATTTCCTGCTTTTCAGAAGGCAAAATTATGAAAAATAGGATTCACAATTCCACTTGTAATTCGCAAACTATAATAGCTGTGTAAAATATGAGAACGATTTTTGTATATAAGGTCGTTCTAAAGAAAAACCTCTCTTAGTTTCTTTAAATTCATCTCCATCTGTCCTGAATACGTGTCGCAAAAACATGTCTCAAACATGAAATCATGAAAACTGAAAAAATAGGGCTCAAATATTCTTTCGAATCTCCCAATCCGTGTCACCTGTGTAAAAACTAAAAGAGGTTAATGTTAATGGGTCTGTTCTTGACAATAACCTCCTTTGGATTTTGAAAATTCATCCTGGTTCACCGAGAAATCCTCCTGGAAGTCATCTGATCAAAAATACCAATTCAACAGTCCTAGAACAGAGTTTCCGCAACATATTTTGTAGCACATTCCGTAGTGCCTGTCTAAATACGTAGCACTTGAGCCATTTTGTAGCGCCAAAGGAAAATCAAGTATCCAAACCCTTCCTGACCTCCAAACAAGACAAAAAATCTCATGGAGTACCTGATGGCTATGAGGTTGATGCTGGTAATTTCAGATTTGCACTCAAATGCCTGCAAGCTACCTAACCTCCAACCCTCTTCCTTAACTAGCTCACAGTGCCAGTTCACAGCACCAACTCAAATATATCTTGCACTCTCCGAGGAGGTTGTTAGTTGATGGTATGACATAATCCTTTGAGAACATGATCAATCTTATGTGTTAACACATGCCAATCAGTCGGTCATAAGAACCTAAAGGAAGTATGTTTAGGTTTGCTTGGGTGGGAAATCCACTCATGACAAATTGGCATGCTGGTATGAACTCTGTTACTTTTATTTTGGTTACAGTGGGTAGTTGTATCATCCATGATTTAACATGTTTAAATTTTTGCAATTTACATTTCTCAACAGTTTGAGGGGCAACATAACTCAAATTAGAACCAGGGTCAATTAAAATGGAAATTAGATGGTTGCAAATCATACCTTCCATCTCCACCACTGAAGCTTGGTGGTCGGATTGTATAATATCCAAGGATGCATAAATCTGTGGCATTCTCTGTAGAAATTTCGATACAAATTAATGTATTCTTGCAATTCTCCTGATCTAACAATTTCCGCTACTGTTAAATACATAATCGCTTCTACTATTATTCTTGCGGATTAAATTAAACCACGATCACAACCACAATCACAAAGTGAAATATCAAGAACACATAACACACAAGTTTTTACCAGGAACGCGTAAAGATAAAAAACCCCACTATCATATATTATGTATATCATGAATCATGAAACAATCTCATACAAAACTCTAATCCAAGAGCTCTCAGTACAATACAATTGTAACACACCCACTATCGTAATTTAAAAAAAATTGGGGTTAATCTCCCAATTTGAGAAATCTCCACAAACCGACATTAGTGAAATACCAATCCCTGGTTCAATATCGGAATTCGGGGTTTCTAAGGTTAAAACTCATTCACCCCTATGACTTGCGATCCTCCAAAATCCGATGCGCTCCTCACGCATTAGCTAAATCCGGAGCGCGCCTTTCACGCATATTCTCAGGCTGCCTGCGGAGTTCACCGTTTCTACGACCGTAACTTATCTTCCTTCGGCAACTCCTCATCGGAAATGGGATTTCCGATGTCACACCATCAGTCCCTACCGCATTTCCCATCCTCCGAGCATGCCCCTAACGCATTATCCTCTAGGTTAGCGCCAGCTTCATGTGGCCTGCTACCATATGTCCGCATCTTTTATAGCTACCCATCGGGGTTTCATGATTTATGATATCGCGATGCACAAGCTCGCGAAATTCTATTCCTCGATCCTCGATGCCACGGACCACCTGGCCAAGCTTTGATTCGACATCTATCCCTTTGTTTCGCGCCTATGGTCTACTATGATGGCGGAGTGACATGTCCCTACCGGGCAGATTCAGGGGACCTTTCCATTTCGTGATTTCCTCGCGACTCTTCGGTTGGCGAGTTTCTTTGTCATCGGTGATCCCTAATTGTCAACCCTCATCCTTCTGGATTCTTTCCGACACGTGTCCTCGAACGCTCAGACATCGGGAAATCACGGATCGCGATTTCCGTTGTGTCAACTTCCTTTAACATCAAAAACTCCGAACAAACTCCGGCAATCTAACTTTGCCGCCTATCCGCGACGGACGCTCCCGGATTCTCGAGATTTCGTGACTTATGAAGTCCGTTCTCATGGCCTCGAACTCCAATTTCCGAGCGCGCCGTAACCGATAGCTTGATCTCCTGCTACACTGCCCCTCGTGATGGACGAACACTTCGTGATCTCGATAAAAATCGTGGATCGCGGTTCCGGATGGCAAGAATTCTAGGTATTCAAAACCCCGATATGTTTAACTCGACTCTTCGGGGATCCTCTACCACGGTCCCCGGTGTTTGACGCGCCGCATCTTGTCGGGTTTTCACTTTGATTCTCGAAATACTTGTCCACGGAATGCCGATTGATGGCAATATCCCGATTTCTCCCGGACTTCCGACACGCCAGATAATGACGGCCCGTGATTCAACTCCAGTGAAATTGCGATCGCCGATTATCAGGCAACGGTTCTACACTCCTTAAATATCCGATGGTAAAATCCCCATTCTCCGTATCGCCGGACACGGTCTCCACCAAATCAACAAAGGACTCTTCCTTCGCGACACCAGAGTTTAGCTCCTGGCAACTCTCCTCGATCCAACGGTTTACGGGATTTACCCGCATCTATCGACTTAATCATCAGACGCTCACTCCCCTCGCGAACCCTGCAGCCTTTCATCGGATTCAACGGCCGTTTGCATCGTGAACCGTAAATCCGACGGTTCAGATTCGTTTCGGGTTTTATGATCCCACTTCCTGCTGTTCACGATGAGAGGGCAATGCATGTGACGCTCGGCAAGCATTTCATCATTCTAATGGTTGTGAACCATGGTTCACCTCGACGAGATTCATCCGTCGACTTTACGACGCAGACAACACCATCATCGTCTTTGACCTAACAGGATCAGTTCTCCCTCGCATGTATTAATAAGGCCCATGCTCAACTTTTTTCTGGGTTCTCGGTGAACCTTTTCGAGGAGGGAATCTTCACGACGAAAGATCCACCGGTCATTCTCGGAGCGATGAAGACAACTTCCCGAACACCGGCATGGTTAACTTCATTGTATTGACGAAATTGCAATATATCCTTTGTAATAAGCATAGATCGACCTATGCGTATCAAAATGACTACGTACGGACACTCGTATGCCGTAATTCTTCACAACTTCACAAGTTCTATGAGCTAACATCTTACCCTCATGAACAATTGTTGTACGCATTAACTCCTTTCACAGAAAAACATTTACAATTCCATAATTCCATGAACATTTTTGACAGCATATAAATTTCAAAAATGCAATATGAGTAAAACACTTATCGTGATATAATTTCAAGAATGGAAGGGACTTCCGAGGAGGGGTGCTTTTGTTTCCACCTAAATCAGGGCGTAGCGACTCCAAATGGATTTACCACTCACCTCGAACAGACCACGATCATGCCTTCGGCTCAAGTGTCCAGAGCCGGTGTTGCAATCTCCTCTCACACCACTCACTACAAAATTGCCACCTCGCCCGCCTCGCTTCAATCATTTGAGCCACGCCTTATCCTTCACGAGGTTGGCGCGGTGGCATTACCCGTGCATCGAAAATATGATGGCTCTACGACGCGGTCACCTTCCATCCTTCATCAGTTATCAACCTACCACCAAGGCATTTATTTCGGGGCTAGCGAGCCACTTTTTGGTTCTCCCGCCGCTATTCAAATACGCTTTAATCCTGGTGGAAGTTAACGCCTTTTTCAAAAGTTTCCACCACCATCAGGTCTCTATTCCGCGAACTTCCTCAGCAGTTTCCGCAATTTCAAACTGCCATTTACATTCATTGACCTCTTCCCTGTGTCCATTTACATATTCATACTCTATGAGTTTTGCCAGTCCTCGCCTGCTATATTTACAATCAAGGAAACAGGTGTTACAAATAACGTTTCGGCCGCTGTCATACACTACTGAAGAAAATACGTACAATTCTTCTTGTCCGCATAAATCCAATTTTGCAATCCCTACAATTTGAATTCTCACAATGATCATTAATGAATTACTCTTAGTTTGCACATGCTCATAAGCATATCTAATACATGTGTGATCAAATCACAACCGATAGCCAAATTGTCCCTCTCACATATCTCAACCGTCTACGCACCGGGATTTGACATGTACGGGAATCATAGAATCTTTCGCCAGCATGTAAGTTCACTGATTAATTGATCTCTCACTAGTGCATGTTTATTACAACTAGTACAACCGACGGAACTCTACCTTCCTAATTACACTTTATGATTCGCTACAGTCCAACCTACTCGCTATGAATGAAATAATAGATTAATATTTATCGTCAATTTATTTAAGGAAAAGTACCAGATAACATGTTTGTTGATTTTTCAACACTCCTCTCAACAAAGAAAGAGCGGGATTATCCTTCTCACCCCAACTTTCTCATGATATTCCATCTGTTCTCGGTGAGGGCCTTCATCTAATGTTTGCATCTGGATTCGTGAATGTATTGAAGGAAATATGATCTTCCTCACGCATTACAATCTCGATGATAATGTGATATCTATATGCTTGGGATCCGCTATGAAACAAATGATTATTCGAGAGTTTAATGCAACTATGTTTATCACAATAAATCACTGTCGAATTTAAATGAGAACCAAACAAACTCAGCAAACTTAAGATCTTCCTCTCTCTCATCCAGAGATAGCCTTCACATGCAGCTTGCTTGCGCCCATATATTCGGCTTCCCACGTAACTAAGTGCCGCTGCATCTCTATTTTCTCGCTGTACCAAGAAATGGTCCATACTGGGCCATTCCTCCCCGATGCTTCTTCGCTTGCTGGCTTCCCACCAATTCATCCGCGAAATATAACTTCAGCTCATTCATCTCAGGTTCTATCATAATCCATACTTAGATGTTTCCTTCAGATATCTCAGGACATGATACCCACCTTCCAAAAGAGTTTGGTAAGCTTAAACATCGCTTTTGCTGACTTTAGTCAAGTTAAATCGTAGCAAATGTCCTATTGTGTTCACTAGATACATTAGCGGACCCACTAATTGTCGATAGATATTAGCATCCACTACTTCTCCAAAAGTAAGATTCTCTTTTCCAGCCTCGAAGAGATAAATCCATGGGTTTGCAACCTTCCATGTGAAACTTAACCAATATCTCCCTGGTATACTTGCTTTGAGACACAAAAGTTCACCATCTCGCCATATTTTAACTATGAAATAATGAAGAAGGCCTGTACTTTTCATCTCGGGAACTCCTTTCGGCAAGGTCCTCTACGAGTGTAATTTTCATCACCAAATAATACAAATCAATAAACATAAAGAAGTCAATGATCAAAATCTTACCTTTCCAAATTCGCTACCCTGGTAGTTTGCATCCGCTTCACTTTGGTAGTCTAACCGTGAAATACGTTTGACTGAGTGTACCAAGCACCTGGGTGCTTATCCAGCCCAATGCTCTCTTGAGTCTCGCAGACATGTGACTTCTTCACAAAGGTCTCAAAACTTAATTGTTCATACACTTTCTTCACGATCCTGGCTAGAGGAACACAAGCACATCCATTTGATGAATGCGCCACCCTTATCCTAAGATTGAGAGTAAGTGATGGATCTTTATGTGCACTTATGCATGTGTGCAGCGGTCTTTCTGATAATCTACCCCTGATTCGTGAGAAGCTCCTCAGCCAAAACCTGCCTTGTATTTCTCCTCCCATCAGCAACTTAATTTTTGTAGATTCATCTTCAAACTCTACCACGATGACACCTGTCTTGGAACAATTTCCTATGTAATCGCTTTTTGACACAATGGAGTCATACTTACCATAGCATCAACCAAGTGGGGTCTCGTGACCGCTCTCGAATATGGTTTAGTCACAACACATTTGCTCATGAGATCCATGTATCCAAAAAATCGATCAAGAGATTGTCTCTTTCTGCGCTGTGAAGTAGGGGTTTCTACATTATGTTCAGTATCTAGTCTCAATTTGTCATCTTTTGTGGTGTGCTTTCTTCCATTTTTTATGTATGGCTCTGCATGAGTGGATTCCTTTACTCCATGAACCTCCTCATGTTTTTGATCCACATATTGAGACTCATATTTTGGAACCAACAGTTCTTCCTTTGCATGCAATTCTAGCTCGCTCTCAAGTGACAACCGCATGGTTTTCCCCTCATCAAATTCTATATCCCGTCACATAACAATCACCTTACTGTTCAGAAAATACACAAGATAATTATGAGGTGTTTTATAATTCACAAATATCCTAAATCTTAGTCGGTTCCATCTTTCTTTCCTCAACCTTTTGTTCACATGCACAAAAACAGAGGAGCCAAAAAATTTTAAATGAGAAAAATCGTTTCTTACTAGTGTGTGACTTCCTTCGTGTACTGCTGCCATACCTATGAGGACAATGGTTCTCAAGAAGACAAACCAAAGATTTCTACAAGCTTCACAAATGCATTGGTAGCTCCCCGAATCTGCAACATCCTCGAGCAACGCATCTATCGCGAGTTCTTTTTCAGACCCCATTTTGTTGTATAGAGCTTATGAGTTCTCTCTTCAATTCTCTTTGCTGCGTGTCTTTGAATTCGTTAGAGATGTATTTCCACCATTATCGCTCCTTAGAAACTTCACTTGCTTCCCCGACTCCTTCTCCACCAATGCTTTAAACTCACAAAACTTGAGAATGTTTGATCCTTCTCTTCTGCATGCAGAATATCCAACATTTTATGAGAAAATATTAAAAAAATAACATACTTGTGTTTTGTTGTTGAAGCAACCGAGAATGGTCTACACACATCCGTGTGAATTCTCTCCAGATCACCGAAAGGTAGTTCTTCTTTTCATATAAAATTTGTTGATTCCGGACCCTTGCACCGGACCGGACGCAAAGTGTTCCCATTGGAAGTCCAAGAGATATTTGTTGCATGATCTTCAAGGCTCCATGATGAAGATGGCCCAATCTCTCTCGTGCCATACTCCGCCTCATCTCGGCCAATTCACTTTTTCTGCCTTGCTTATCTTGGCATTGCAACCATCTACCTCTAGCATGTAGATATTCTTAACTCGGTTCCTATCTTCTTGACTTGACCTTCGCTTTTATGTCGCTGTGGGATTTTACCACTACTAAAACAACATCATAGCTCGTCCTCCAACATTGCAACTGGAGTACTGTTTAGACTGAACAGAGCAACATTTTTTCAATTGAAAGAGCACCGACTCTCCAAAGGTAATGGCACAATACCGCTGTAATTGATAATGCCCATCGCCGCCTTCATCTTCTATATATGTTATGAGACAGCTTATATGCATTATGAGATCTTTCTCCAAGTCAATGAAAGACTCTTTATTCTCGCCATGAAGCAGAAGCTCACTATTCAAATACCGCACTCTATCCTCGGCGTACTTTGAAGCCATGCATATCAAAGAAAAGTCAAGCTCGTACCAGAGACAAGAGCCTCACGGCCAGATCCAACCTGCCTGTTCTTCTTCTTCCGCGGATAGTTAGTATTGAGATGCCCATGTTCGTGACAAGGAAAACACTTCACCACTCTGGGACAAATCCAGCCTCTTGACACATTAGATCATATTTGATTGGAATTTCTTCCTTTCCCTTTCCTTGCGGCCAAAGCACAACTTTCATCATCACGCTGATGAAGATTCATCTCTCGTGTTCCAGCTCAACTCTCTACACCGTGATCCGACCATAATCGTTCCCAGTTCGGCAATTTTTCCCTTCCATTGACGTAGTCTTGATAATCGTGTTAACTCCCATTCTAGAGCAGCCAGCTCACTGAAATCATCAACAATCCATCGTTATTCTACACTTCCAAGCTCATCCCGACATTGGACAAACTTCTTGAGATATTTTGTAATGGTGCTTTCCATCTTTTAATCTTCCTTGAGCACACTTCCTATGGTCGCTATTGTTGAACAGATCTCGCCAAACCTTCCACATATTGCATATGGTGTGGTTTTTCCATGAGACTTGAGACAATGTGGTCTAATACTCCCTCCAACAGAATCCTACTCACCTTCGCCACTTTCTTTTGCTATGCATCAATATTTGCAGTATCCGCCGTGATCCGCCTTTAGGAACATCTCTGCAGGTCATCAACCCTTCAAGCCATTGTCTTCTCGAAAGCACCGGCTTCCTTTATCTCTCGTCTTCTTTCCAAGCGTAGTTAGATGCTTCAGTGCATACTCCAACCTCGCTTCTCATTGGAAAGACATTTTCGGTCTTTGAATCAAGTGTTAAACCAAGAAAAATCTTGCAAATCAATGTTATCCAACTCAAAGCCCAACTCTTGTACTTTCCTTGCCTCGAGGCTTGGTACCCCACCGAGAGTAACTCCGAGGGAAGTTCATACTGCCTGGTAGTAGCCTCGCTTTAACTGTTCTGGAAGTTCTGAGACTGCCCACTCAGAGTTTGTGAGAATGCCACCAAGTTCAAGCACTCGCTTCACTAAGGTGAGGAAGTTCTGACTCCCTGCTCCACTGTAACCACATACCAGCTACACAATTAGAGTCCAATTTATTCCATTCATTGTTGCAATCATGTTATTTCAATGATATCTCAAAAAATAAAACTACGCTTCCAGAAAATTGACTCTCAAATTTAAATCCACCCACCACATTTAATTTGAGCAAAGAATTCAATTAAAACTAGTATGTGGCTTATAGCAGACTATATCATGATAAAACACAAAGAAGGATGTTCAATTTAACATCACCACATACCAGCTACATAATTAGAGTCCAATTTATTCCATTCATTGTTGCAGTCATGTTATTTCAATGGTATCTCAAACAATAAAACTACACTCCCAAAAATTTGCTTCTCAAATCTAAATCCACCCACCACAATTAATTAGAGCAAAGAATTCAATTAAAACTAGTTGTAATCCATAAAATCTCTCGCACAAAATCATGTGATACAATAGACAAAAATCTCTTCAAAATCTGTGAATCGCATTTTCAAATTCAATGAAGAATTAAAAAGAATTATATATATATATATATATATATATAAAAGTATATATATATATATATAACCACAAAATGTATAAATGTGATAGTCCGGCCCACAACTTTAAATGTCCTCAATTACCAACTGACATAGTAGAAAGCTTCAGAAACCGAGATGGTATTGAAACTTTGAGACTCGTACATGCACTCGTTCCGCACCCGTTCCAACCATTTGCTAAACATGCGTAATTAAATTGCCTATTAAATTCTCACTGTCGCCCCGACAATAAGATGTTGTTTTGAAGAACCAATCAGAACATAGGAAAAATAAATAAATTACTCACAATAAAGTTAAACTTTTTGAAAAGCGTGAAATTTTTGGTCAATACAAAAACAAAATCGCAGTCAACACAAAAATGATTGTTATAGTCCCAAACCTTCGGTAGGGACTAATAACATCTTTAATCACCTAATAATAAATCTCAAAGTTAATCCTTTAAAAAAACGGTATGAAAAAGGCAATTCTAGTGAATTGAGAGACAAGATTAATATTGGAAACAAAATAAGACATGGTTTCAACAACAATACATAAAATGCCTATAGTGCAAAGGTTTCACATAATTTCTAAATCAAAATACCTCGATTTAAAATCAATGGGAGATGAACCTCGTGAGTGGATAAGAAAACTTAATTGAAAAGCATGATCAACACGTTGTAGGCTTGGTATTAGTAATTTTGTAACCAAACAATCTTTATACCAAAAAATTTAAGTGTAGGCTTGGAAAGTCTGGAACCATGCCATACGTTGTAACCAAATCATCTTTATACCAAAAACTTTAAATATAGGCTTGGAAAGTCTGGAGCCATGCCATATTAGCTCAATTTGTTCAAGTTGATCATAAAAATATCATAAAACAAGGCTTTGTAAATTCCAAAGACTAACATATCTTATCAATACGATTCAATGTTGTAAGTTTGAAACCCTTGCCCACCACTAACATATCTTACAAAAACGATTCAATGATTTCATTATACAAAAACATTTAAGAGGCTTTATAAGTTCTTAGGACTAATATATCTTATAAATATGATTCGAATATATCTTATAAATATGATTCAGTTTGGCAAGTTTGAAACCATTGCCCCACTAACATATATCTTATAAAAATGATTCAATAATTAAATAATAATATATCTATCACATATCTTACCATACAAACAAATATGATTTATTGATTGAATAATAATATATCTATCATTAAATAATAATACATCTATCACATATCTTACATTACAAAGATGATTCATTGATTGAATAATAATATATACAAACAAATATGATTTATTAATTGAATAATAATATATCTATTATTAATTATTTCATGAGTTGATTTACTTTCACAAATAATTATTTCATGTGGATATAATTATATACATTTTTTTTATGGCTTTAATAAAATAAATACCCACAACTTCTTAGCCAAAATTTGCCTTTACAACTTCACAAATATAGTATTGAAACATTAAAAAAATATTGATTATGATTGTGATGATGATGATTTTTTTTTAAAGAAACATATATTTTTGTAGTAAAACTTGGTAACAACTGAACTGTCCAATAAAATAATATAAAATTTATAATAATGGTTTATCTTAAACACCACAATAATTTTCAAAGTTTCAAAACTATTGCCTGTTGGGTGTGATAGCCTTAAGGTTTTGAGACTACTACTATCTATTTAACTAGTATACTGCCAAACAAATCAATTTAACAAAAATGCAACTTTACAAAACATTACAGTATCTGGATTTTAAAAAATATCATGGTCACTAAGGGCTTCATGCTTGCTATTGATCTTGGATGACTGATGCCTTCCTCTTTGCTAGACTTGGTTCATATTCCACAATATCTTTTTCTTTTACCATCACTTGATCAAACCTAATGAGCCAACATAAAGATTAGGAGGAGGAACCATAGACTAGAGAACGCCAATAGTAGATCTCTTTTCATTTTCTAGCTCGGCAATTCTTTCTTGTAGCTTACCAACTTTCTCTTCCATTTATTCAAATCTTTGACTATAATTTTCCATGAAAAAATTCAACTATGTTTGCTTATTTTTTAGAGATTCTACTTGCATATTTGAACTTATAATCTACTCGTTCATTACATGAACCTCCGTTGAATATCTTCTTTCTCAATCTTTCCTCCGTCCCTCCCATTTTCAAACATAGAGTGATAAATAGTCCTAAACTTCACTCCCATGCGTTTCACATCTTCTCATTCCTCTATACAAATTAGAGTTCTCACAAATTGCACATCATTTAAAACGAATATTGACCATTAATTTTAACTTAAGATAAAAAAAAATTAACCAAATTCCAAAGATATCACATTCCAAAGATATCACAAAAAATAGATTCCAAACCAGAGTTTGAGCTAAGACTCTACACCTCTAAACTCTCTTGCACTTAGAACTCATAATGAAAAGAGGAGTAAAGGCTTGATACTGAAATAAAATTCTAGACTAAACGACTCATAATATCATATGAATTCATCCATCCTATCCTCATAGAATTGATGAAACCACATGCGATGCGATGAATGTGTGGAAGTACGTGGTGATGAGGAGACTTTAATACACATTTACTTGCCTCCTTGAATGAGAGAACTTCCTTAATATTGAACTTAACAAAAATATGTCATGGGAGGTGGGTTTGGAATGGATCCGCCTCATTTATCCTTACCATTCCCCTTTTTTTTATTAACCACTTTGTTTGCCTTCACATATGTAAAGTAATTGTGTAGTATTGAAACCTAATAATAGTTTATGGATTCAAAGCTTTTCACTATTATTTTAACTCTATTGACTAGCATGCTCAATTGACTATCTTGTGTAGTCATTTGACAATGTATATAACATATTATCATTGTAGAATACTCTATCATCAAGAGTGGTGATTAAGAATTGTTAACCTGTGAAACAATGTCAAAGCTTTTGTTTAGTTGTTATTGGTTATATTTAATCCCCAAGTGAAGGTAATTTATTATTTTTTTTGGGGATAAAGAACGATCACCCTTGCATTTGCTTTCCATATGATTATGATTGTAACTACTCGTTGAGATCAACTTTGGTTTACTGAACCTTAAGTAAAAAAATGGTAAGGAATTGATTGATTTGCTCTAAATTTTATTTATATACTCAAAAATCTTGGAGATGAGCTTTCCTAAATCTCCATAATTTTGATGAGTTAACCATTTAGCAAGATTGGTATTGTTACAAATATTTTGAAATTGAGATTCAATGTAGGCATACGTAGGATATTAAAAAAAAAAATGGTTTTCATCCTCCACCTTCTTATTATCACAAAGATGACAAATTCTTTCATCACAAAACATTTTAATAATTATCCAACACCTTGTTTCATTATGAAACTCATGAAAGTTCGTTAATATGGTTTATTAACAATATCAACCCTTATCATATTTTTCAATGTTTAGACAAATGTTATGGATAGGGAAACAATGTTAAGAAATCCTCACCAAATTAACTATAATGTTTATTATCCAACACCTTATTTCATTTCATTATGAAACTCATGAAAGTTCATTAATATTGTTTATTAACCATATTAATCCTTATCTATTTTTCAAAGTTATAGACAAATGTTATGAATAGGGAAACAATGTTAAGAACTCCAAACCAAATTGACTATAGTGTTTATTATCCAACACTATTTCATTATAGTGAATTAATATTGTTTATTAACAATATCATCCTTTATCATATTTTTCAAAATTATATACAAAATGTTATGGATAGGGAAACAATGTTAAGAACTCCTCAACAAATTGACTATAGTGTTTAGTAGTAGATTTTCTTAAATAAAAAGTGTAACCAAACACTTACGAGTATAATGTTTAATATTACGTTAATAACAAGATATTATATTATATTAAATATAAAAAAATATCTACTCTTATAACCTCTAACCTCTATCCATATATAGTGGTGTATATTCTTTGACTTTCTTTATAATCTTCAACATTGGCTAGTCATCTACAACAACCAAACATAATATACTTTAAAAATGATAAAATCTCACCTTTTCGTTGATGGGTTGGCATGCCATGTTCACATTGGTTGTCATTTTATAATCACCTTTTTGGTGATGGGTTGGCCCTTGGTCATATTGGTTGTCATTTTCTAGTATGTTTTTTCATCATTAGCTCTCTTTACATTCAATGAACTAGGCCCACAAAAAAGATTAGAATTATCATGATCTTCAACCTTAGTTCAAATGACAACCAAAACACAAAGAAAGAAAAGTTGGGTATGTTGTTATTTTTAAATGGTGAATCAACTTTAGCTAGCCAAGTTTTGTGTGTTGCACATGTACCTTTAGTAACATGGCGAGTTAAATTTAGGTATTCATACTGGAGACTTTACCAAACCTTCTGCCATGTGAGCCCTTCTTGGAAGCAACCTTCTTATTTTCTAGTATTTCTATCATGTAAGACCTCCTTAGAAATATCTTCATGGTCTTTATGAACATTAACTTTTTAAAATTTTCACACGCGAGATGGTTATTTTTTTGTGATATTTGGAAGTAATTTATGTATTTAATGTAGATAAATTTTATGTTGTAGATATTTTTTAAATGGATAAATGATATCGTCGAAGTAATTTAAAGGAGGTTTTCAAATTAATGTTGTTAATTAGAATTATAACGAAATTGTAATTATAATTATCTTATTTGAGAATTGGTTCACTATTTTGATGATGACCTCCTACCACAAATTCTTGAATTTGTGTAAAGTCTATGTGTTTTGAAAAGAGAAGAAGTCAATATTTTTAAACTTAAGGACTTTGAAAACACAATTATATATTGGTATATAATTTTCTAGAAATTACAATTGATATGGACACATCAAGAAAATTACCCAAGAGTAAGTGTTTATAGTAAAGAATGAAGGATACAAAAATGATTTTTAGACCATTTTTTTAATAAACATCTATAATGTCATGGCATGGACACAGTTGTTTTTTCGAATAATTTTGTGTTAGTAGCACATTGCATAATAACCTGCTTTAAATATATTATGAAGTAGTTTGTCAACAAACATCACTAAAAACACTATAAGAAACATAAGGAATCTATGACATATGGAGTACATAGACATGGTCATGAATCATGATATTGAACAACCTTTTTAATAATTGTGGCCCTTTTTTGGATACTCAAAACAATGAGAAGGGAAACATATATTTTTGTCCTGAAATATGGTAAGAAGAACTTTAGATTTATGGAATTGCAAATATCAAATGTTAACGTTGCATAATCCGATTGTAATAGGGGTATTTTAGGGCGTTGAATCCATTTTTGCATAAAAATGACAATTTCTTCAAATCCAAAATATCATTTTTAAAATAGGAAACAATGATAAAGTGACTTCAACCTTTTTAATATAGTAAACAATGACATATTGTACTAATAANGGGGTATTTTAGGGCGTTGAATCCATTTTTGCATAAAAATGACAATTTCTTCAAATCCAAAATATCATTTTTAAAATAGGAAACAATGATAAAGTGACTTCAACCTTTTTAATATAGTAAACAATGACATATTGTACTAATAAATTATAGTGATAATGAATGTCCTTCTTAATATGGTAAACACTGATTGATATTGAAAAACCTTTTTAATATATTAAACAATGATAAATTAGGATTACTAATAATTGTATTAATCTTAATATAGCATAATTGATAATAGAAAGCCACTCTAGAATCTTGTCAAATAATAAAACTATAAAAAATGCATAACAACCTCTATTGAATCACATACCATTT
>SNQJ01S0043880.1:102568-114756 GCA_010110895.2 Picea sitchensis | reverse complement strand
TAAGACATTGATTCAGTAACTTGAAGGGTTAGTGATGTGAAAAGGACCAAACGTTGCAGCAGAGATGCTAGGTAAAATATTATCTGTTTTAGTGCCAAACCAACTCACAGAAACATTGTCATTTTACCATACGTTCAGATTTCAATTTAGTAAAAACCCCTTTTAAATGAGTGAGTGACTAGATATGCAATTCCTGTGTGAGAAAACAATTAAATTACACCATACACAAGCAGATTGATTAGCTAAACAAAAAATTGAAAGGAGTCGACCTGCATGATTTATACTCAAGTTTACGAAAAATTGCAACAAGGTAGCCTAAAGAACTTGAGTGGAGTGATCTAGCAATGAAAAAAACCCTAGATAACTCTAAGAAATTAGAAGAAAGGGAAAAAATTCAAAGATGGTTAAAGAAACAAAGAGAGATGGCCCGTACCATTGGGCTAAGGGGGTCTTGAGGACTCTTAGCAATGTCTTCTTCACAAGTGTTGAAGTCCTATAATATCAATGAATATTAGAGGACCATCAAGTTAAGACAATTGGAGCTTGCACACTTCAAAGGGAGGTTAGTTCAAATAAATAAACAAACCCTAGGTAACGCAAGGAAAATAAATTACATCTATAGATAAGAAATAAAGTCACAAAACATTTATCTCTAATACTATTGAATCTAATCTAGATCTACTAAAGAAACAAGATAGAAAACAAAACTCATACCTTGCTTGCTTTGAAATATCTTGGCGATATCTCTTTACGTCTTTGAAGATCACAACTCTACTATCTTTGTTTACAAATTCTAAAACATTGCTAGAGAACAACTAGAACAACACTCACAATTGGCAAGAAATGTTCTCCACTTTATTTCCAACAAGTCAAAATGAGGGAGGCACCCTCTTTTTTATAGGAAGAGAGGCCTCCAATACCATCAATACAATACCATGGGCTAGGTAAAAAACTATGAGTTCAATACAAGTGGTATTCATAACTAAGTCCTCAAAGATGGGACGTCCTCATCTCAATGAATAAAAACCTAACTAATTCCCATATGTGTGGATATGCATGAAGGACAAGTGGTACACCCTCCTCAAAATAAGCAAATAACCAACTAATTTCATGCATGTAGGGTCAAATGAGGGTCAAAAGTAGGAGCGCCCAACTAACTCCTTAAAGCATGTAACAACCTAATCCACACATGGGAGTCCAAGTAGGATGAGAGAGAAAGTGTATCCCTTCTAGAAGCTCATGAAAGCTTCACACATGTAGGCATGGTCAAATATATCAAGTGTGCCCCTTCTAGAAGCATCTAAAGGCACATGTGTGGATAGAAGAGAGAAAAAGCACCCAAGAGTGTTCACACATGTGAAAGAGAGGAAGTAACTCAAACATGTACAAAAATGAGTCCCACTTGTGGGAAATAGGTTAAAAAAAAAGAGATGCTCCTCATATGTGCTAGAGAAATGAAGTAATGACCACAATACCATGTCCAAGTATACTCCATATGGTGCCAAGTTTACCAAATGCTGATGTGGACACCTCTGTGATGATGTGACATCCTTGTCATCATCCACTGTGTTGTCATGAATCCTAAGAAAAAGTGACATTGATCCCAATGTAAGTAGATATGGACAAATATAGGTACATAGATCTCGATGTAGGTGCACGGATCTCAAAGATGATGTACAGATCTCGAAGCATGATGTACATATTCCAATGTAGAGAACCCCACCTATAATGATGAGTCAAGCTTCAAACAAAAGTCATTAGGCAAATCACATCAAATAATTCCCTCTAACAACCTCATAATATTAGTTGACTTTATACATTTTCCTAAGTCTATCATGGTAAAACAACTTTACCCCTATCAAGTGTGTAAATGATTAGAACATAAAGTATTTCCTCAGTGACATGGTTAGAGATAGGTAAATGACGAATTTGTAACATAAAAGGAAGGATAAAATTTATGCTTTGACCCTCAAAGTCATTTTTTAATGATGTCTAAGGTCTATAAACTGGTCTAACTAGCTTTTTAAAGCTAGGAATATTCATTTTATACATTGCAAACCTTCAAGAGGGAGCCTTGCTTAGAGCTACCACTTCAACAACTTCATTTACCCCTTTTAAAAAAAAATCATTAATTTTTCCTAGTCCCTTTCTTTAGATATGTATTTCTAGCATAGGACTTTAGGAGGTGGGCCTTTTTTTCAATGAAGTGCCATAGCTCAAGCATCATTATATTTCTATTCTTTTTTATTTTGGCTCTTTCCTCTTGCCATTTTGGCTTTCTTTGATTGAAGCTTGCATTTTTCTTCAATTTCTTCATTAGACCTTACTGGATGACATGTAAGAAGTCAACTCATAAGTGGTAAATGCATTTTTTTTTAATGGGATGGAAATGGAAGGGAGAAATGGAAAAGTGATAGACATGGTTTAAGATATGGGGTACGCTACTCAACTCAGAACACCAATAGTACTATGTGACCTAGGTCATGACACACCTTTCTAAAGACAATTATATCCCCCCATGATATACAAGACACAATAATAAAGTATTTATTGTGAAGAGGGTTTATCAGTTCATACCCAATGTTTATCACTATCACGACAAGGTTACAAACCATCACACCACATCTAAGCGAGAAACCCATACATGAAATCATAACATACAAATTGAAGTAAAGATCGTCATGTAGTATTATCTGTGGGAGCACACATGATCTAAAATGCAAGGCATAGGAGTTGATATATCATGGTAGAGTCAATTTGAAAGAGCTCAAGTATATATCTGATAGAAAGAAGTGGAAGAACATGTTTAAATCTGAGGGGATGAGAAAGAGATCTTCATTAAAGTAGCATCATCACACCCAAATTAATGTTTCTGAAGTGAGTTACCTTGAAAGGGAAATACCATACATACACTTCGCTCTAACAAAACATGTGAGACTGTTGTTGAAATGCAATGTTAGGTGAAAGGTTATGTCTTAACATGTTACAATATGAAAGAAAATAAAGTTACTTTGTAGGTGAAAGGTTATGTTTTATATGTTACAATATGAAAGAAATGATGTTACCTTGCAATAACAACATATATTGTTATGTGGTGAGTTGTTTCGAAATATAGGAGTTCCAGATTGTCCACAGTGGTAATCATGATTGTGTCGATGTTTCAAACCCAAACCAGGTTTCATCTTCAGGACAAAGAGTTGAATGATAGGGTAGCATATTTGATCCATCAGTAGTGAAGAAGCATGGCGACGAAGGTAGATAATATGTCGACCGAGTTAAATAATCAATGAAACCCTAAAACCTAATGGAACTATCTAATTGATAGTAAGAAAGCCGAGTTAATGTATTTTTAAAAACAATTTTTATGACACTTAATAATGTATATATTAAAAAAAGTTATAATAAATGATAGATATTGAATTATATCATTGATTAATACATATAATGGAAGGAAAACAAATAAAAACAACGATAGAATTCAATATCTATCATTTATTATAATTTTCGTTTAATATATACATTATTAAGTGTCATAAAAATTGTTTTTAATAATACTTTAACTCAATTTTCTTATTACCAATTAGATAGTTCCATTAGGTTATAGGGTTTCATTGATTAAGTTAACTCAACTGACATATTATCTACCCTCCTCGTCACGCTTCTTCATTATTAATGGATCAAATCCGCTACCCTATCATTAGACTCTTTGTCCAGAAGATGAACCTTGGTTTGGGTTTGAAACGTTGACACAATCATGACTACCACTATAGACAATCCGTAATTCCTACATTCTGAAACATATATTGCATTCAAAATAAAAAATAAATAGAAAAGCATAATTAATATTAATGTTACGATTCATTTTTAGACAAATATAGTTAAATCCTATCAAGAATAAGAACATGTTCCAAGGGATTACCATGACTATTGAAAAGTTTTCTTCTATCCCAAATACATTATCTTGCAGTGATTTTAACCCCTAACAATATATTACTCACAAATGGATAAGAAATGATCATTGGAAGTGGTAAATTTTGTCTAAATTAGCATCGTAATAGAGAATGATTTTAAATAGGAAAAGAAGAATAGGGATTTCAAAACATTTGCAAGAGTTTGTAATGGGAGAGCTTGAATGTGTTTTAGTGCCTATGTGTGGTGTATTGACTCCAAGTATTGACCAGATTTTTGCATTAACAACTTGCCTTGATAACTCTATTGTGTGTGTTGGCTTGTGTGGCCTAGCTTGGTTGTCAAAAGGTTATAAGGGCCACATGGCCACCCAATCACTTGAGCATGGTTATGTAGTAGATTTGGAGGGAATTACAATACAAAGAGGAAGTGGTGACAACAATGGCATCACTGAAGGCTTTTTGCTAGTTTGTTCTCAAAGTCTACGATGAGGTTCATTAATTTGTGACAATCAAATGTTTGTTGATATTGTTTTTGAAATATTTTATTGTTTGTGATGATCTTATGCAGTGCATTCTCTGAAGGTATTTCTTTTACAAGAATCTATAATAAAAACTTGGGTCAAGGAAGGATTTGCACAACCACTAGTAGTTGGACCAAGGAATTTTTTTAGTTCACCTTTAAGTTAGATACCATGTCTCTAAAGTTGTGATTGTCAATTCTTTGATTTGTGGCAATACCTAAACTTGGGTCAAGGAAGCTTGTAAACCCTATGATTGGATTTGCACAACATATTAGTTAGAGTAAAAGATTTTTTCAATTCACCTTTAAAGAAGATAGCCATGTCACTAAAGTTGTGATTCACTAGCCTTTGATTTTTCATAATACCTTATTATGTTATTTGAGTGATATGCCAACTTCTCTACACATGATTATAAGTAACTATATTGTCCCATTTGCAAGTGTAATTAAGTGTACTGAAATTACAATGATCATTATTAGCAGTACTCTAATCGTGAAACAAACTGTTCTTGATTTTAGATGAATATTTTTTATAATTCCACTTGATAAATTATTGGAATTAAAAATTTGCATATCTGGAAGCGAACACAGATAAAAGAGCCGTGTGTTCGCAAGGAAGAAGGGCACCGACAGTGAAGAAGTGTGGAGAAAGTAAATAAGTTTATTTTGTTTTTAATTTTCCAAAACTCCAAACATTGCAAATATTTATGAAGATAAACCCTTATCGGCCTTTGTGCAAGGGAAGTACAGCGTGTTTTTAATTTTTATGTGAATGAAATCGTCGGTGGCGGTGTAGCAAAGACCAGTCTGGATATTCGCAATCAGCGCCGACATGTAGTGGGTTAGGTGAGTAAGAAAGATATTATCTTTATTTTTCAGGTGAGTAAGAAAGATTTTATCTTTATCTTTTGCTCTTAGATTTTGTTGAAGATGTATCGATCCTAATATCTATGCATGGTTGTACCGTGTACGGACAAATACAGCTTGAAAGCTTGGGAAACTTTTGTCCATTTCGAAGTATTGGTGGGAGCTGGCTGCGGTGGTGGGAGCAATAAGCACCGAAACATTTAATGCTCTGCATACTTTGTAGGCCGTTGGATCTGAAAACTATAGATTTAATATTCTATAGCCAAGTATGCAAACCTTAAATGCTTTACATCAGAGTGTTTATTGTTGAAAGCAGTATGCAGAGTATAGTGTTTATTGTTGAAAGCAGTATGCAGAGTATAAATGCTTTGTAGTAAAGTGTGTTTATTGTTAGAAGCTGTATGCAGAGTACTAAATGCTTTATAGTAGAGCGCTTATTGCTGGAGCTGTGGTAATGTTGGATCTAACAAAAAAAATTCAAGAAAAGATTTAGGAAAAGATTTAGATTTATAAAAGATTTAGGATCTAACAGAGAAAGAGTTTATATATATATTTTTTATTTTTTTTTAAGTGAGTGTAAGTATTTGTATTATTAAGAGGAATTTTTTGGTCTGCCAAAAAGGAAACCAGTCTAGGGGTTCCAAAGTTGCGTTTTTTGAGATAGCATAGGGGTATGGCTGGACCGCCACATCGGGAAACCGGTCCAGTACCATCATATTCACTTTTGACAAGCTAAACATAACAAAACCAAAAAAACACAAGACAACAATTAAGACTGACCCAGTAATATTCTTTGATCATTTGCTACCCGGCACTAGTCCAGAATTATGAGATTCTTCTTTCCATTATTTGCCTTGTCCTTGCTCTCCTCCCTCTGGGCCACCGTGTGGGTCTTTCTGATCCGGGTTGGTGCTCCATTCCCATCAACAGGTGTGATGTCCATATGATGGACGTATCGCAAGTATAAGTGGAATTGGGCAGCCATTCGCTCCAGCTTCTCCTTCTGATTCTTCTGGTCCTCTGAAATTCGTTTTGTACTAGCGTCCAGGTTGTTGAGGCGACTCAGGGTTTCTTTTAGCAATTTTTTGGGGGCCTTGTTGCCCTTCCGGCTGGTAGCTTTCTTTTCTGTGCTCACTTTGCCTATTAATATCTTTGTCCGCCAGACCATCTCTACCGTCTTTGTCCCTAGGTCCTTTATCCAATCTGCCTCCTGGTTCAATTCCTCCCAGGCTTTGCCCTTGCGCTTGGTCATGATTTCCTTCTCCCATCTAGTGATGGTCGCTTGACCCTTCGGTTCGACCAACGCCTGGAAGGTACTCTTGGTGTCTCGAGCTGCTTGCTCCATCCTTGAAATCTTCCTATGGCTTATCATATTTTTGTTCATCTGGGTGTTTTATTTGACGTGTGTTTTCTTCATACACACCATCTTGGCTTGCTTGTGGCGGTTTTGTCCCTGACTTCTCCTCCTGTTCCTATCCACACAGAGGTACCTTCTTGTCGAGCCCTTGTTTTTGTGGTGGCTTCTTCCACTGCGCTTTGCCCACCTGCATCGATTCCTAGTGCTTTGCCTCTTACAGAAATTCTCCTGCTGCAGGCTCATCCTTGCAATCATGGTTTGCCCATAGAGGTGGTCCTTCCCTTTCTTTTTCTCTGTCTCGGTATGTGTGACCATGACAGTCTGTCTATTATCCCTGCTCCGACCCTTGCCCCTGCTCGTTGTGTAACCAACTTTTCTCTTCCCTGTACCTGTTCTTGGAAGGGGTGTGACCCTACTAGTGCGTGGTAACATCTTTTGTTCTACGTCACTCATGGCCGGCTGAGTCCCATTTGTACTTTCCCCTGCATTAAACCTGCACTTATTCCTATTGGTGTAACCTTGAGGTCGTACCTCCATCTGTTGTGTGGTCAGATCTCACATTGTCACTTGTAATTGGGTGTTGGCCATGAAGATTCTGCCTGGATTCGTCGTGCCCGCCTATTGACCTTGCGCCACTCCTCCCGATGTGACCTTCCATACTTGAGCTTCTGTCACGGTCTTTTGTCGCTAGTTGTGTGCAGTCTGTTCGGAATTGACCATCTTGGATGTTGCTCCAGGTTGTGTCTAACTGTGATCCTTCTGTGCTAACCCCTTCATTAGCGATTCTATCTGCTAGGCCATTCGTCGACCTGCGCACCCAACGCAACTCCATTGTGTTCATCTTTTGCAGATGCTCCTGGATTTTTTGCAGGGAGTGTGCCAAGTGCCAGTGTCTCTGAACTTTGCCCACTCTGGTGCCATTTTGGAGTCTCTTCACCGTGTTTATTACCAGAGTGGAGTCACCTTCCACGATAGTATTTGTCATCCTTTCACGACTTAGAATCTCGAGGCCGATTTCCAGGGCTCTGAATTCCGTTGCATTGTTAGTTGACTTTCCCATACTCCCAGCGTACAACCAGATTATGTTGCCGCCACTATCCCTGATAATCCCTCCCATTCCGGTCATGCCTGGGTTTCCTTTTGTTGCCCCGTTGAAATTCAACTTGAGTGACCCTACTGTAGGGGGATTACAGTTGGACTCACCTAGTTGGAGTTCCGATGAGCTTCCTGTTTATGTACAGTTGCGCCCGTCTTTTAGGTGAAAAGATTCTAGGACTCTAGAGTCTCATCCTGCGAGTTGTGCTTTCCCATTCTGGTAGTTGCGGCTCTGCACCGTTTCTCTGGTCATGGAGATTATTTTTTCTTTAATTTTCCCCTCTGGAAGGCTTTCATTCTTGAAGATGCACCGATTCTTTTCTTTCCATATTGTCCATATAATCATCCCCGGGATGAGAGTCCAACATAGATTCACCTCTTCATTTTCGCTGTAACTCTCATGCCAGTTGTTGAGGGTTGCACAGATGTTACCTCGGGTCCTATTGGACTGAAGAAAGATACCTGCCGCCCAGTCCCATATCTCTACTGTGTAGATACATTCAACGAGGAGATGATTCGTTCTTTCTTCCTTGGTTTGACAGAGGTGGCACCGTGACGGACCTATGAAGACCCTTTTTCCTATGGTTTTCCCAGGTTAGAATTCGGTTGTGAAGTACTAAACATTTGAAGATTTTTATTTTGGGCCACTGGGGGTTGCTCCATAGCTTATCCCATTGTTGCGTTGGGTCTTCTTGGTCTTGGTCCCCGATATAATGTCGAGCTTCCTTCAAATTGAATTCCCTGCCATTTTTCCGGCCCCATCTTAATTGGTCTTCTTCATCCGAGACTGCAATTTTCTTTTTCCTCATTTCCTCTTCCATCTCCTTCGTGATGGTTGTAGTCCGATCGTTAGTTTGGGGGTTGAAATTTTCCCAGATTCTCCATCTATTTCTTGTTTCCAATAGTGGTGGACGTTGGTTTTGCCTTGCGCGATCATGTTTTGTTGGAGTTCCTCCATGTCCAGATTTCCCATATTGGGTTCTTGTTGCCAGACATCCTCCCAGAATCTAGTTGTTTTACCATTCTTTATTTCCCAAAAGTTGTGTGTCTGGACCCAGGTCTTGTTGCGCCAAGCTAGGTTCCAGATCACTGATCCCTCCCTGGTGCCCATTAATCGAATTCGTTCCTGGTCATTTATGTCCGGGGCATACTTGGCCTTCTAGAGGGTTGCCCACGGGGTAGTAGTTTCTTTGACCCATCGCCACCAAAGTTTCACCCCATAGGCTTCGTTGGTTACTTGTGGATCTTGTAGCCCCAGTCCTCCTTTGCATTTTGGCTTGCAAACCTTCTCCCAAGCCACCAGGGCCCATTTTTTCTTCGTTTCCGCTCCTCTCCATAGGAAGTCCCTTTGGATGTTCCTTATTTTTTGTAGTATCCCTTTGGGGGCGGGATATATAGACAACATATAGGTTGGAATTGCTTGCAGAATTGTCTTAGTCAATACCAATCTCCCCGCTAGGTTGAGGGATCTATATGTTCAGTTTTTCACCCTCTCATGTAGCTTGTTAATCACTCCTTCCCAAGTTGCCATTTTGTAAACTTTGTTCGTCAGGGGGATGCCCAAGTATTTAGTTGGGAGATTTTTGCGTTCCAAGCCCAAAATATTTGCCAGGTTCCTTTGGATTGTAGGGTTGGTGTTGAAAAAGTAGATCATCGATTTGGAATGGTTGATCTCGGCTCTCGAGTCTTACCCAAACTCTTCTAAGATCCTTTTGAACGTTTTTGCTTCCTTGACCATGGGTATGCCATGGAGTAAGGTATCATCCATGAACTGTTGGTGTGTGGAAGTAGGGCAGTTTTCGAAAGGTTTGAGGCATGTAATTTCCTCTGTTGTTGTTGCGCTTTTTATGCTTCGACTAAGACCTTCCATCATCAATATGAACATAAAAGGGGATAGCGGGTCTCCTTGTCTGATGCCTCTAGTAGGCTAGAAGGGCTTGGCTGGGGCTCCATTTATCAGGAGTGAGAAACTTGTCGTTGAGACTAGGCTGATAATCCAGCTGATCCAGTGTTGGGAGAAACCAAAGGCTTCCAGAGTCTTAACCATGTAGTGCCATATGATTTTGTTATAGGCTTTTGCTAGGTCAACTTGTATTATCATCCCCCATCTCCTCTGTATTTTTAGGGTGTGTATTAGCTCATGAGCATGGATGATGTTGTCCATGATTTGTCGTCCTTCCACAAAACCTGCATGTTCTTGTGAAATTAGTGTGGGTAGGAGGGGTTTCAATCTATTGGCTATGACTTTTGAGATTATCTTGTAAACCACATTACATAATAGGTCTGTAGCGGTCATGGGTCCTTGTTTCGTGTTCTTTGGGGATTAGAGTAATCATTGTGGCATTTAACACTTTTAGGATGGAGGTCGACCATCTAGAGTCCTCCACCACCCTATAAACATCATGTTTGACCACTTCCCAACATGCTTTGAATAATTCCACTGTGAAACCATCTGGGCTTGGGGCTTTCTCGTTGGGCATCTCCTGGATCCCTTGATCAATTTCCTCCTTAGCTATGGGTTTGTTTAGGTTGTTATTATGTTCCTCGGTGACTAGTCAGGGGATGTGTTGCGTAATCCTCTGGATGGCCTCCCTTCGGTCTTTGTTCGGTTCCTGTGCTATCCCATGGAAGTGACTTACCAGGGTATTCTTAATCTCCTTGTGGGATTCTCGCTCGATCCCATCCTAATCCTTAATTTTCAGGATTTTGTTGTGGGCTCTTCTGGCAATGGTTGTTCTATGAAAAAACTTGGTGTTCCTCTCTCCTTCCTTTAGCCATCTGATTCGAGACTTTTGGCGCCATAGAATTTCTTCCTGCTGGCATCTTCCTTCCCATTCCTGGGTCATTTAGATCTCTTCCTTTTTTCGGTCCTTTGTGTATCCCTCCGCTATGCAAACTTCCCGGAGTCTTCTCATTCTATCTTCAATATTTTTCTTCTCTTGGTTTATGTTGCCAAAAAATTCCTTGTTCCACTCCCTGAGCTTATATTTTATGTACTTTAGTTTCTTATAGAGTTTGAACATCCGTGTACCTTGCTCCGGTTGTTCCTCTCGCCACCACTAGTTGATGTTCTCCTTGAAGGTGGGGTGTTCAATCCAGAATTTCTCAAATCTGAAAGGTCTATTCTTTGGGGTGGTTGGGAAGTCTGCTTCCAGTTGGACTGGCTAGTGATCAGAACCCCCCCAGGGAAGGATGCTACAATCTAAGGTTAACCCATGCATAATGATGGATTCCGACACCAAGAATTTGTCCAGTCTTATCACAACCTGATGTTGATTTATCCGTTTATTGTTCCAAGTGAAGTGTCTGTTACTGGTTCTGATATCCACCATCTCTGCTATGTTGATGAACGTTGAGAATTCTTCCACATCTCTATCCAGCCTCCTGGTGCCTCCTTTTTTTTCCGCAAGTGATGTGATGATGTTGAAGTCTCCTGCCAAGATTCAATGGAGGTTGTTCGAGCGGTTTTTTAGGTCTTCTAGGTCTAGAAGCATTCTTCTCTTTTCCTCTAGCATCTGGGGTCCATACGCATTAGTGCATAGGATCATCTCCGTATTCCCAATGATTTGCATGTTAACCGGAAGTGTGTGCTTGGTAGCCTTGGCTGCTATTAGGTTCATCACTTGTGAGTTCCACAAGGTGAGGGTTCCTCCTTCCATCTATTGTCCTTCGACAACCAACATCTTGTACTTGCTCTAGTGTTTTTTCTCGATTGTTTCCATTCTGTTTATAGTGCATTTTGTCTCTTGGATGAAACAGAGGTCCGGTTGTTCCTTCCTAAGTCTATTCCTAAGAATTCTCTGCTTTCGTGGGTTGTTTAGGCCTCTTATATTCCATGTTATAATCTTCATTTAAACATGAGGGGGGTATTTGGGAAAGAGATTTTTTTATCTTACCTGGGTTTATCAGCAGAGCTCCTAGTTCCTGTAAGGCTACGTTGTTTGATTTCCTGCCTTTTTTCCTTCTCGTCTGCTTGGGTGAGAGTTGTGGTTGTCCTTCGCCTGCTTTGAATCCTAGGTGTCCTATCTCCCCATGTGTGCGCTTGAGCCCTCTGGATTTGGATTCCTCCCTTAGGAGGAACATGTATTGGATGCAATCTAGTTGCTCTGCTGGTACATTGTCAACACCCTGCCTTTTCCATTGCTCTAGTATGTTCGAGAGATCAATCCTTTCCCTTTCAACAATGTCTCTGAGATCAGGATCTTCTATTTCTACCTCGCTTGGAGTCATTTCCACATCTCTGTCTACCTCCTGCATGGGGGTTGGGGTATCTCTGGTTTCCATCCATAGGAGTTTGTTAAGCCCTAATATTGGCTCATTACCACTTAATTGGGGCATATTAGATTAGTAATGTTATTTTATTTATGTCGGCTTTAGACCATTAGTTGTAATTTAGATTAGTAATGTTATTTTATTTATGTCGGCTTTAGGCCATTAA
>SNQJ01S0043880.1:85869-99362 GCA_010110895.2 Picea sitchensis | reverse complement strand
CACCAAATCCACGGCCTTCCACCCTCAGACAAATGGCCAAACCGAGGTTGTAAATCGAATGATTGTGCATATCCTTCGCATGTATAATTCAAAGAACCCTCGCACATGGGATGAGAGCCTCCCCTATGTCCAACATATATACAATAGAGCCTTGCATAACTCAACCAACCACAACCCCTTTCAGGTGGGGTTGGGATTCCAACCATTGGGTCCCATAGATGTTGCACTTGCCCTTGCGGTCACCTCGACCGACTCATCTTCTGATCCAACTGAAGCTGACAAATCTACCCGGTTCATTGAGCGGATTCATCACATCCACCAACAGGTTCAGGATATCCTACAGAAGTCCAATGGCAAGTACAAATAACGCCATGATCAACATCGAGTGCCACATAAGTTTTAGGTGGGCGACAAAGTTTGGTTTCACTTGCAGAAAGAATGCCTTATAGGACCCCATCGGAAGCTTCGCCCACTCCATTATAGGCCGTACAATATTACCAAGTCCGTGGGAGATAATGCGTTTGATCTCACATTCCTCCTTTCCTTGGCTTGCACCCAATGTTCAACGTGGATCTCCTTTGCCCTTATTTCCCACCATTATTGGACACCTCAGAAGTAGCAGAACAGTTGACACCAACAAAGCTCAACCCCGACTGCATACAACAGGAATCCAATGATCAGATTGTGGACACACAGATCAAGGGCACTCGACAACAAATGATCCAACTTTATCGAGTCATCAAAGCAGGGCAGCTCCTGCACCAAGGCAAGTGGCTAACCCGTGGCCAAATTCAACAGAAATTTTCTCATCTGATGGGGGGCCTCAACGCAATGGAGACCATTGCTTCCTAAGGAGGGAGGATTGATCCATATGGATATCAATGGCCGCCCACCTTTTCCAACTGGCTCAAAACAGTTTTTTGACAATTTTGGCAATTTACTATTTTTAGCAGTTTTAACTTCTGGGGCCATTTTGAGGGCCTAAATGAAGGATTTTTGGGATTGAGGTTTCAATGATATTTGAAGGCATGATTGATCCCCCAAAATGAATCTCCTCGACGATACCTTTCCAACGGGCTATGACAAACCTAAAACAGAGATCGCATGCAAAAGTTACGACTCCGGGAAGTTGATGTACTAACTTACCCAAATGGGGCCTACATGACTTTTGGCGGTTCATCTCCTAGGGTTAGGTTTTTGGATGTCTAGGGTTTTTGGAATTCTTGTTTATTGTAAAAAGGCCTTGACAACCTCATTGTAATCTGCTTCTTGCAAATGCGCGCAGCCGTCACATCTCTTCTCAGAGATAAGCCGCCACCATTCCAGCGAGCTTGTTTCCACTGCATTTTACAGTGTCAGCTTATTTCGTTATTAAATAGAAAACCAGTTTTACTGTATCTCTATTATTTTGTGTGAGGCAAATGTTAATAATCTGTATTCATTTCGTTCTGCTCATAAAATCCGGATCAATGCGACTTTGGAGTGATAGATTATTCTGGTGACGAGAACAAAAGAAAACGTACCCTACTAAGGTTGGGAGGAACGGGGAAAGAAGAAATATGTCTTATGTCGATGAATAGGGGAGTGTATTCAAAATCACTTTAGAATGGCCATCATGTCCCCATTACCTACCCTTGTTATTTTGAAATGAAGCATGAAATCTGATTCATGAAGAAGTGGTAGTTGTCATGTATTATCAAGTTTGCAACCACAACTTTAATTATGGAGTAGTGTTTCAAAGAATCGTGAACATATCCTCTTTCACCACATCTCGCTTTGTTCTTGAGACTTCAAAGGCCATGAGAATGGTGGGGATCACCAGTTTTATTTTCCAGGCAATCACTACGCCCCAAATGCCTCCTCCAACACCTCAATCACAATGCCCACTCCTCCAACACCTCAATCACAATGCCCAATTGCCTCCTCCATCGCCTCTCAATGCCCAAAACACATCATCACCCACATTCGACACTTGTTGATATGTTATACATAGACACGTACCATTTTTTATTCGTTGTGGATAAACACATGTGTCACTTGTTAAAGATAAAAATAAAATAAATTTAACTTTAAAATAAATCTATCTTAATATTAAAAATACAATAAAAAAAAATCAAATAAATATATAGTTTGAAATTTTGAAAACTATGCTACAAGAGCGTTTAAGAAAAGACATTGTAAATTAACCCATTTAAAAATTACACTATTTCTGATAACATCTATATTCAACCTTTTGTTTAAACCTTTTAATATAAAATCATCGAAATATAATGGATTACTTTTATTTTTGTGAATTGTACTATCAAACCTTACAATAATAAAATATCATGACTTATTTTTTTCCAACATTAAGCACTCAAAACCACGATGATATAGTGCTCTGCAAATTCGCTTACTAACATAAACTTCCCATTGTATTGGATAACTAAAAGAAATAAACAAAGATTGAATTGTAATGTATAGAATAGACCGTATTCTCATATAACAACATTAATACATTAGTTTTTTTAAATTAGATATAATGTAGCTTCTTCTTCATAAAAATACATCTCATGAATGATGATCTGTTAATAAACAAAAGAATAAAAAAACTTGTCAAATCACAACATTAATACATTAATCTTTTTAAATTAGATATAATGTACTTTCTTCTTCATAAAAATACATCCCATGAATGATGGTTTGTTAATAAACAAAAGAATAAAAAAGCTTGTTAAATTACAACATTAATACATTAGTCTTTTTAAATTAGATATAATGTACTTTCTTCTTCATAAAAATACATCTCATGAAATGATGGTTTCTTAATAAATAAAAGAATAGAAAAGCTTGTTAAATCACAACATCAATGGTTTGTTAATAAATAAAAGAATAGAAAAGCTCGTTAAATCACAACATCAATACATTTTTTTTTTTATTATTATTATTTTAAATTAAATATAATGTACTTTTTTTCTTCATAAAAATACATTTCATGAATGATGGTTTGTTAATAAACAAAAGAATAAAAAATCTTGTTAAATCTTTGAGTTTTAAATGTGACTGAGGGCTTGTTAATAAACAAAAGGATAGCGTTGAGCCTATCCTAACCCATTGCTTTTGTTTAGGATAGTGTTAATAAACAAAAGGATAACATTGACAACAATCAATCTAACCCATAATGTCCTAAGGAGGCATGTTGCTTCCAACTTAGTATATTTCCAGTGTTACTTGGCTTTCAAGGCTCCTAACAACATCCACATGGTTAACGAGCTACATCAACACCATATCGGCTATAATTATCCTTACCCAATAACATCTATCACACGTTGGAGGGTTGATTTTGAATTAGTATTTTGGATCAAGAGGTACAAAGAGAAAGACAAGGATCTGAAGCTTATGTAGATCAAGCATGTGTGCTAGCTATGTAGTGACACAGGTGATCCAGGTATTACACTTGTAGGTGGCATGGGTGTTACACTTGTAAGTTTTTTTTTTTTTTTTTTTAAATAATGTTGGGGGAATCGACAACTCGTGGTTCTCGTACTCGCGTGACACATGGTCGATACCCATCCGCTACCCATATACCCCCAGGTGTGCCACATCCCGCAAGCATGGAACACATATAAAGCAGGGTGAGAATCGAACTTGGGACCTCCTTTACACAATTCCTTCCATTTACACGGCACATGCCAATCGGTCTACACCCCTGCGGGCTTAAAATTTGGAGGACATGGGGGTGGGCTTTGATCCACTTATGTGTGCATGGGTCATGATATCATATAATATAGTATCTCTAGGTGCGACCACATGTTCGACCACTACCTCAAGTTGCCCCCATGGCTCTAGGTAAAGCCCTCACGAGCATTGAACCTTACCCAAAGGTGAAAAACTCTCGCTTTCCACCATTGGATCCAACCCCTTTGGGCATGCATGGTTTATGTTACAAGTGTAAAGCCACATGTTTTTATTTCGTGTTTGGTTCCCTTAAGCTCACATGAAGACACTTATGACATCATCCCATATTATCTAAACAAAACCAACATTTGATAGATTCCATCGAAAATATGTAAATGGGTAAGATCCATCTACAATCCATTCCCGACTCGCATTTTGCTTCAATATGAAAGACCTAAACTTTCACTCCAAAGTCCAGTAGGGTTGATATTCAATCAAATAATTAATCTCCATCAGAAGGCCTTGCACAACAGATGTGACCAGTTAATGTATATTTTGGCAAGCCCAAAACCCTTTTTCTTTTCCTTTCTGGTAAATGCATGTTCCGCTATGTTTACTTTTGATATTTTTGAGATACACAACCATGTTTACTTTTGATATTTCTGAGATACGCTAGTCATTCTCCATTGACATTGCGTTGTGTTATTACTGTATATTGTTCGTTGTATATGTTTGTCTATTTTCTGCCATTCCCAAATATGGTCTATTAAACTACAGTTATAATGTTTTCTATGATTCGGTTTATTCATATGTGTTTCTGTTTAGTCAATGCTATGGGTTGTTTAACATTTGCATTGTAATAGTCTGAACATTTTCAGTTTCAGGACATGAATTTTTGGATGAAAGTTTGAATGCACTATATGCAAGTTCTTAGTGTGATGTGAAACTCTCGGTTTTGAACAACAGATGCAGCTCAAGCCCTTTCTACATTTGGGGAACATTTAAAGTTATCTTTTTCGTGTGCAACTGAAACAAAGTTGATAGATCATGGGATGAGAATTAACTACCCATCAATGATTATCTTGACTATTAGGTCTACGGTACTCTTTCCTGCATGTAAAAGTAGGGAAATTTTTATATAAGTTAAAGTTGCATTGGTGCATCGAGTTAAACTTTATGATATATCTAAATTCGATGGATCATAGGATCGTCACTAAAATTTAAATATTATATTAATGCCTTTCGACAATGGGGAAGTTGTCTGGTCCATCTTGGAAGGCTTTGTCGTAGTTGTAATTGTACGTTGCTTCACATTTAATTTATTTTTACATATAATGCATGGGATGTGTGAGTTGAAAACATGAACATTTGTGTAAGTAAATCTCTTGTTAATAATTATAAATATTTGTATGGAAATCTTGTCCTCTACAAATTTTGTTGTCATTATTTGGCAGAGTCTTATCTCCTCTTTTCTCATTTTGAAGTGGATGCTCATTCATGTCATTTTCATGACTTGTCGATGTGATATCCGACCTATACATCTTCTTTCTGTTCAATCAAATGTCATTGGTGAGTTGTTTTCCATTATCTGTTTCTTTAGAATGCAACATTAGAGCTATGAATGTAGAGGCCAGACCCCACGAACATGGAAAAACAACATGATATTAGTTCTGACGATGGGCGTGTTAGAACATGTATCCATTGATTGTTTTGAATATTATTTCATTGTTGAAAACACGTTCAATCCGGCATGGAGTAGTGGGTCGAGGTTTGTTTCTTCGGCTGGATTTTTTGAATATATTATTTTGGATTAATCAAACACTTTTTGGTCATAAGGGATGTGCAGACGACAACATCTCATGTGATTACAACAGTAATAGGCGCAAGAGTTTTATCTTTTCCATGGAGTGTTGCTCAGCTTGGATGGCTTCTAGGGACACCCATTCTCTTGGATTTCTCTTGGGCTACATATTACAGTTTTTTTCTACTTATATATTTCTATAGGTCACCTCACCCAATCACTGGAGCCAGGAACTACAAATACAAGGATGTTGTGAAGGCTAGTCCCGACTCGCGGTATTCAGTGCAAGGCTTTGTTTCAGGCTCATACGACAGTCTTCCTCCAACAAGAGGAGATCTCTTCACCACATGACCGTGGAATCCCTCGGGAAGAAAGTCGAGGACTGACGAGAACGCCTTCGATCCGACGTCCGACAACTTCCACAGAACCCACAAGAACTTCACCCTGCTCGCATATGATCTGGGTCTGCCGATGATCATCATGTCTGCCCTTTGTTTCCTTACAAACAAACACCATGAAGCGATGTCAATTCTCGCTCCAAAACATTTGTTTGTTCATCCTCAGATACATGAAAGAACACATATTGGACTTGTTATCCTTAGTACCATGCAACTTGAAGTTTGAATTGTGTATGATTTGGGCATACACACTTCCATCGAACCTCTGCAACGCATTCTCTCCAACAAGGGCCACACCTGTTTTCCTGGTAGCCTCTGTCACCTGCCTCAGAAGCCCCTTGGAATGCACCATGCATGTTGTGGTTGCTCTCGATATTTCATCTCAAAGCAGGTGAAGTTGAGAACAACTATGTGTTTCTTAAACAGATGAGAAATGCGAAGATACCCATCACTTTGACTAATGTTATAGTACCATGTAGTCAGCTCTACAACGTGAGATTTTGAGCCATAGTGCCAGTGGATACCTGCAACTTTTCCAGATAATTTTGCACCACTGACCCTAAAAATGCCCTCTGCATCACTTAGAATTCAGTCAACATGAGCAAGTAACATCTTCGAATACCAATTGAGGAAGAATCTGCCATAATCGGTGTCCCATGTTCCTTCTCAAAAGATTTATATTGCAACATAATATTTTGTTCAAAGCACATCTTGTGTCAATAAATTATTTACCTTTTCTATGATATTCAATGATGAGAGGATGTTTGCAATGTTATATAATCACATTAATTTGGAAACAAAAATGAGATGGGAAACAAAGTAAAATAATTGGGTTTGATCATTTGAAAACTTCTAAGAAATAATCTCGAGGAAGAGAGCATGGATTTTTTACATTTTAACTTTGTTGATTATTTTCATTCGCCTAGCAATGACCTAGCAACGTCTTTCAATGATACTACTTGAACCTACACGAAAGAAAGACCTGAGACATTAAATTAATAGTGGCAGAAGATAAAAAAAAATATATGCAAATTTAGGTTTCATAACGAGATTAAATATAGGGGAAAACAAGTAGATCATAACACCTTTTTTATGAGAAAGAGTTGCACAAACTTTTGCATCAGAAGTCTTGGAGACTTCTCACTCCTGAAATCTACATATTGATGCAATAATCTAGAATCTTATATGAAACATACTTTTTAAATTAAAAAGAAAGCACAAAATATGTTGTGGAACTTGGTTTTACCTACTTTAGATTAAGTCGAACTATCATTCAATTCCTTCCAATGGTTCCATTGATGGTGCACTGATGGAAGACTAATCCTCTGTACTAAGTAGGGTCCATCCAACCCTATGCTCTTACATTATCCTTCTCATAGTATTTTGAAATGAGTTGAAGTGGGTACACAATCATGACTACACTTATTCATTCCATTTTATTTGATAGTGAGGTTCATATGTTAGTGTTGGGTCTTCTTATTCTTCCCCTACGTGAATATTTTTTCCAAATATTCATGATTGTTTAGGATTGCTAGAGATCTAAAAAATGATTTTAGAGATTGAGAAGAAAAAGGGGAAGCAACTATAGAATCAAGTACTCAATTTCAGAAAGAAATAAAGTATTTCATGCCGTCGGAACATGGGACACCGATGATTGAGAAAGCAGGAATTGCCCACAAGATCGACTTCAGAGAGGGCCCTGCTCTGCCACTTCTGGACCAAATGATTCAGAATGTATGTATTGATTGGAGAAGTCCAATGATAAACACCCAACAGTCTTTGCTCATATCTTAATGACGATAGTATATAACAAATATATACATATCTCTGTTCATATCTTAATGACGACAGTATATGAAAACAATTAAATTGTATTTTTATTTGTGATAAATTATAATTTAAAATAAATTTTAGCTTAAATGAATGAAATGATTATTTATGTAACATAAATACAATTTTAATAATATTGAAATTATTTAATTTTATAAAAAAATTAATAAAATATAGTGAAAAATAAAATAGTTTTAAGTTTTTTTAAAAATATTATATCTTTATATTATATTCAAATACATCAAATTCATTTAAAATAGATTTATTTTAATTGTAATATGATTAAAATTAAAATTTATAATTTATAAAAAGATGAATATATAAATATATAATTTTAATTAGTGTAATCAAGCTACAACAATACTTTTATATAAATGTTATATTTTTAATTTTATATAAAAAATATCTGCAAATTTTTAAATACCATAGACATATCGTAAGCACATAAGCTCATAAACCATTTTAATGACCATTTCTAACCAAAAAAAAAATAAAAAAATACTTGCAAACAAAAATCCATGGTGAACATTTATAAGTATTCCCAGCTTGGTCAACATTTATAATAAATGATGGTCATTGATCAGTGGAATTGCAAGCACCACGTCTAATTGAGAAACTATGTCATCATTACACATTGGGTTGGTTATTGACATTGCGTTCATACCAAAGGCTGGCCATAAACCATTTTTTTTAGTAACTATGTCGTCATCACAGGTTGTATTGGTTATTACATCGAAAGGCGTACACCTATTGATAATGGGCACAATTAATGATCTTTTAACTTTATTTAACCTTAAACCCTAATCTGATGGCTATGCATTGAAGATGCTGGCATATTCTTAGTCGTCCTCCAAAATCAATGGGTCAGATTTATTGTTCATAACTTTCTTGCATTTATCAAGACATCTGTTAACATGTTTACTTTTTAACATTTACCTAATCACATTAAAAAATTACTATAAAAATATGTAATTGCCACATTTAAATGATTAAATAGGATTAAACCGTGCAGCCAAACGTTTCATATTACCACAGACAGATTACGAATTACCATAAACGTTTTATAGCATGGGTTCTCAGCCGCGAGTTGAGTTAACTGCTGTGATAGTTCATATATTGTATCCATACCATATGCTTGTCAGAAACTACCTTTGCATATTGAACAGTACACCTGTTTGAGAAACAAGGTGGGTATTTGCCCAAGATCCTGGTTTGGTTTCCTGATTTTTGTACAATGGGGACTGGTGAATTTTTGTTGCGCCTATACATCGTCTTCTTTGGTGATCAACGTTAAGAAGGGATTGGAAATCTCTGCACAAGTGGTAGGAAGAGCCAAGATCCCAATCTCAGAAATCCTCAGCGGTAACGTCATCGAGGGATGGTATGACTTATATAACGAAGGACTCTAACATCTCTGCTTTTCGCGATGATAAGATTGGCTCGTCCAATCACGTTGACGTCGGATTGTGGAATTATTTTTCTGTTCTAAATGGGTTTTCACAGGAACAACCTTATATATATGGTGGGCGCGTAGAACAGACATTGCACAAGAGACTGGAATTCATGAATGAATACATGAAGACGACAATATAAGCAGATTCACGATTAAGAGAGTTACTTAATGTTTCAGGTCAATTCAGTAGGAAAAAATCCCAAATTTCGTTGAAGAAGGCATGGAAATCATGGCAATTTCTTCCCCCAAATACCTGAAATGCTCTGAGATTTCACCCATAAGCAAGACTCATATCAAATCCATACTCAGGTCTCTAAACCACGGGCATATCCGTTACCCATTTTTGCATTACAGGAGACTCATATGCCCACCTTCCAGGGCTTTATTGGACTCAGTAGATCGATCTCTAAGCTTTTATGAGCTATTGGGGATCTCTGAGAATGTGGGTCTGAGGGATATAAAGCAGGCCTACAGACAGATGGATAGAAAATACCACCCTGATGTCTGCCCTCTGGAACAGGTTGAAGAGTACACGAGAAGGTTTATTGAAGTGCAGGAGGCCTATGAGACCTTGTCTGATCCCAGAAGGAAGAATCTGTATGATAGTTATCTTGCAAGAAGAATCCACTCTGGTGTCTTAGGTATTAGTCGATGGGATTACACACAAGAGGTAAGGAAAAATCTTCAGCTATATATATCCTCTTTACTTGGGATCAAATTAATCAAAATTTGTTTGAATTCATGATTGTGATTTTGTCCTAGTTTACTGATTGTATAGGTTCTTTCTTCCCATGGAAGTTTTGGTTGTATCCATTGTTCTGCTTTACTATGTTGGTCATGTTATTAAGATTTTGTTTTTGTGGTTGAACTTCTTAACTTAGTAATGTTGTGAATATCAGATTAGGCCCTGGTTTAGATGGAACAAGAACAAAGTCGATTCTTTGTTGGTAATTCAAGAAGTCCGGAAGATAGTTGGGAGGAGCGTGCTTGCCAATCAAAACCCTATTGAATGTCAGGTTCATCTCACACATTCGAAATAACTCGCCAACTCCTCCATCTGAGCGATCGATATGGAATTCTCGTTGCCAAAAGAAATGTAAAGCACGATCGCCTCCGCCTGCGCGTCAAGCCACTCCAAGCAGATGTCTTCCTCCTTATTGAACCCCATCTGGAGCATCGGGGAAATCCTGCAGGGTCGGTCCTCAAATGCCTCGGGAGGGAGCAGGGGGTCGATTGTCCTGATAGTGCCATTAAGCTTCTGAAAATGCTCCACAAACTTTGCCTCAAGCTCGTAGAAGGTGTTTACGAGGGTTCTCCAGCTCTTCTAGTTGCCTTGTCTTTTCCCCTTCCAGAACAGACACCTCGCGCTCTCGATCGTCGCCTCCGGCAGTTGTGACCAATGTTGCAGTATATATAGCAGTGTGGAGTTGGTGAGGTGAAGTGACAACACATAGGCCAGTGTGGAGTCGGTGAGGTGAAGTGAGAGCACATACATCGCATGGCCATGGAAGAGGAAGTGATGTACATCAAATTTAATACAGATGGCGGGTTCTAGTTGGTTCATGACAGACGAGAGAGAACTCTCCCTAAAAAAAGCTTCGGTGTAATTAGGTATATAGTGTTTATTCAAAAATAGAGTGTTTATTTTAAATTTGAATTTTATTTAGTAATTAGAAAAATGTTAAGTGAGAGTTGGATATGATGATTAAAAATGGTTTGCATAAATGTTTTAAAGTGAAGAGGGTTTTGAAATTTTTCATATTTTGATTTTTAGTTTTAGTTTGTAAAACAAGGAGATTGAGATTCATCTAAATCATGGTGGTATAAATGCTTGTTTAATTTCAAATATAGAGATTAAGATTCATTCATCTCTTATGACATGGAAGAGGGCTCAAACCTTTTATGTTTTGATGTTTACTCTGGAACATGGAAATTTGGAAATTAATGGGAAAATTAATGATACAATTATATTGGAAGTACTTGACCTGAATACAAATTACATTATGATATTGTGATGTTAGGACTTTGGTGATTGAGAAATACATTATAAGGTTAAGGCTTTGGTGAGAATATAGGTTTGCACTTCTTTACAAATATTTTATTGGTGATTGAGAATTACATTATAATATTAATGTTTTAGTGATAATATAGATTTGCATTTTTTTTAAAATATTCTATTGAGAGCGTTGAAGATATTCATGCATTTATATTTGCTAGTGTAATTAAGTACGATAAGTATGATTTAAATGCTAGGAAGTTGTTGTTTTTTAATCTTTTTAAAGTGTTCATTATATATATTTGTAAGTGTGATTAAATGTGGTTTAAGTGTGGGAAGTTAGTGTTTTCTTGTCTTTTTGAAGTGTTCACAATATATGATATAATTTAATGTATGGTTTCATTAATATAGAATCTATGAATATGAGTGTGGAGTTTTTACTTCTATTTAGGTGATTATATTTTTGTAAATATTGTAATAACTATGTAACATTTTATTTGATTTTAGTTTGTCTTTTTAGCAAAGTTGGAATCAGAAATGAATCGTGTAATGGTTGACCTTCCAAAGGAACCCCATTAAAAGAATGAAGGTTCTAGTGAAGAGGCAACCGAAGATGAAAATAGAATTGGGGGAGAAGCTTGAAGGAGCAGAAAAAAGAGCTCGAAAAGAAACCTGCTCAAAGACGATGGATGAAGGAATCAAGAAGCATGTACACACTAAGTGAAGGTGTCTTGAGCCATGGTTATCTGCAATTTGGGTCTTGTAGTGAGTAACAATGCATAAGATTTTAAACATGCATAGCTCACCCCCTTTGTAATGAATTCTTTGAGCATAATAAAATGGTTTTAGTTTTTTTGTGTGTAATTTGTTGTGTGAGAGGTTGGTCTGCATAATACATTGGTTAATGAGAAAACCCATCCTGACAACTCTCTTTTTTTCCACTATTGAATGATTTTGGAGAGGGAAAATCAACGGTTCTCAATCCAAAGTTGTTGCAAAATTTGAAAATTTGGTTTTTCTCTCTCCTGTAAGTCACCTTCTCTCTCACATAGGTGAATTTTTCTTGTTTGCTTGTGTTCTAAAGTGCCCACACATCATGTGGTTAGTGTTGGACATCTTTAACTGTTGGCTGGTCGTTTATCCCCTTTGTTAGGCATCCTAATCAACCAATTGTGTAAGGTACTAGATGTAATATAATATGCAGTAACATGAATATTCAACAGATATCAATGAAACAACAAAATATCAATAAGAGCAACACCAGGAATAATACCTTTATTCAAAATAAATCAATGTTCACTTACATCTTCGAGGGAGAAACCTCCAACAGAGTAGAGATCTATTACAATATTCTCAAGACAAAAACTTCTCATGCCTCCTACTCTTATATATACTAATTCTATCTTCTAAAGAACATTCTAGAGGAACATCTTTCTAGAAGCAAAAGCTTCTATCAGGTCTTATTAGATTGACTTATTCACATTTATTAAATAGGCCTTATTAACTAATGTCGACCTTTATTACATGGAAAATATAATATTCTACCTACGTAAGAGGTTAGAGAGGTTAGGTCCCTAACATGCCCTCCCCCTTGAAGAACGACCTTGTCTTCAAGGATTCGAGACACGAAGCGAAGGTGTCTCGAAGCCATGGTTATCTGCAATTTGGGTCTACTAGTGAGTAACAATGCATAAGATTTTAAGCATGCATAGCTCACCCCCTTTGTAATGAATTCTTTGAGCATAATAAAATGGTTTTAGTTTTCTGTGTGTAATCTGTTGTGTGAGAGGTTGGTTTGCATAATACATCGGTTAATGAGAAAACCCATCCTGACAACTCTCTTTTTTTCCACTGTTGAATGATTTTGGAGAGGGGAAATCAACGGTTCTCAATCCAGAGTTGTTGCAAAATTTGAAAATTTGGTTTTTCTCTCTTCTGTAAGTCACCTCCTCTCTCACATAGGTGAATTTTTCTTGTTTTCTTATGTTCTATAGTTCTCACACATCATGTGGTTAGTGTTGGATGTCTTTAACCATTGGCTAGTCATTTATCCCCTTTGCTAGGATTCCTGATCAACTAATTGTGTAAGGTACTAGATGTAATATAATATGCAAAAACATGAATATTCAACAGATATCAATGAAACAACATAATATCAATAAGAGAAACACCATAAATAATACCTTTATTCAAAAGAAAGCAATGTTCACTTGCGTCTTCGAAGGAGCAACCTCCAGTAGAGTAGATCTCTATTACAATATTCTCAAGACAAAGACTTATCATGCCTCCTACTCTTATATATACTATTTTTATCTTCTAAAGAACATTCTAGAGGAATATTTTTCTAGAAGCAGAAGC
>SNQJ01S0043880.1:75095-85752 GCA_010110895.2 Picea sitchensis | reverse complement strand
CTTTATCTCTGAGAAGAGATGTGATGGCTACGCTCATTCGCAAGAAGTTGATTACAATGAATCTCTGAAGGCCTTTTTGTGTTAAATGGGAATGCCAAAACCCTAGACATCCAAAAACCTAACCCTAGGAGATGAAACGCCAAAATTCATGTGGGCCTCGTTTGGGTAAGTTAGTACATTAACTTCTCGGGGTCGTAACTTTTGCATACGATCTTCGTTTTAGGCACATGATAGCCCATTGGAAAGCTCTTTTAGAGAAATATGCATTATGTTGTCAAACTCTAACTTCGTCTATAGTTTGATTGTGGCACGCCAAAATAACATTGTTTAGGGCCCCAAAACGGCCCTAGAAGTACAATAAGATGTGTTGACATGAATATATACAAAATAATCCAGTTGGATTAGATGAGAGGCCACCTGTATCCCCCTGAAAGATGTGTAGGGATTCTGACAACCTTGGAAGGGTAGAACCCACAATTACAAATAAGTACAGAAGAACGTGTTGAACTAAAAACTGACAAAAGAAGCCAGTTGGAACATGTGGGTGGCCACCAATATCCACCTGGATCAATCCTCCCCCCTTAGGAGGAAATGGTCTCCATTGCGTTGAGTGCCCAGGGAAGAGGGGAAAGAATTTTCTGAATCTGAATCTTGGTGAACTGTGTGCTTTTTTGGAGAAGTTGTGTTGCTTAGTCTGTGGAAGACTGTCACAAACTGGTCGCTAGTGGGGTTGAATATGATCCACCAACTTGGTGTCTTTGGGTTTGACAGGGCATTGTGTAGGCACAACTATAGGTCAAGAAACAATATCTTCTTTCTCTTTGACAATCTATTTTTGTTGGATAGAAGGTGTTGAGACTGCAGTGGTTGTAGCAGTCTTCTGTGCATCCTTTGAACAGAATGTGAAGAGGATGAATTTTGTAGTATGAGAGATTACCTTGCGGCATTGTTTTAGTGGAGCAATAGTCAGAACTACCTCTAATATCCTATAGAGCTTACCTCCCAGAATAATAATGACACTACAGGGTCTAGACTCATAGACAACATGACGTCTCCACATATATGGTTGGAACAAAACAACATCACAGACATCAAGAGGGGAAACATCACACACTTCCTCATCCTTGAAGGGTTGGATGCCATAGGACAGGCAACACTACTGGCTGGGACAGAGATCTCGGCCTTGGTGGAGCCACTCGATGTTGTATGGTTGCAGGTGTGGTGTTGTCAACAACCCCAATTGTTTGACGACCTTAGCTGAGATGAGGTTCTTATGGTTGTTGTTATCAACAATGAAATGCAACAGGGTCCCCTTCACCGACATCTGTGAATAGAAGAGGTGCTCGCCATATTCAGGATTTATTGATTCTTCTAGTTGAATTGTTGTGGCCGCGACAATAGTAGTGGGGTCTGTGTCGATGATTTGTTTGTTTTCAATATTTTCTGGATCAAATTCTGAATCAAGGTTTGGCTCCGTGTCTTTGACCTTGGCCACCAATGACTGTTTCTAGCGACATTCATCGGTGTTGTGCTAGGGGATTTTGTGGAATTCACACCACTTCTCAGTGCCATTCTTCATCTTTCCTTTACCCTTCTTGTCCTGTGTCTTGGAATGGTTGTCTGGAGGTTTTTGGTTAGGGACGCTCTTACCATGCTTTGGTTGTTGCAGATTTGCAGGCCCGAATTTCCATTTGTTCCGGTGCCTAAATTTCTGCTCGATTTTGACAGCATATCGATAGGAAACTCCTAATGATGAGATGTTTAGGAAATCCATTTCAGTTTGTATGTACCTATGTAGAGCCCCACAATATTTCAGAACCAGATGCCTCTCAGAGTCTTTGATACCTAGCTTGGTGTGCAAGGTATGGAAATTATTTGTGAACTCTGGCACTGTTTGGCTCTTCTCTTGTTGCAATGTGGTCCATCTCATGTACTGGTCTTCATAGTTATCAATAGGATAGTATTGTTCTTTGACCACATCCACAAAAAAATCCCAAGTGGGCTCGACCCCATATATTCCATATTCCTCTATGGAACTTTGCTCCCAGTAAGTTTCCCACCAACGTTTGACATGGGGGAGAGCCTTGAGGAGTGCGAAGGTGATCTTTTCCCTATCAAAAAATTTTTGAACAGAGAAATAACCTTCTAATAGATTTAACCATTTTTCTAGGGCATCCACATCTATCTGACCTTCAAATATGGGAATATAAAAATTAACTTGCACCTTGAAGGGAGAAATTCCTCCAAAATGGTCGCTTGATGAACATGTGTCTGATGCTATCGACGGGCATTGAAGGATGTGTGCAAAATTCTCCATCATTTCGTCCCTTTGTTGCGCAAGAGATTGCTCCTGAAGATGGATCCTGATTTGGATCCGAAACGTCGACACTCTATTGACCAAACTGTGGCTATTCCGACCAATCATGGAACATCTTCTTCTTCACCATTTTTCTTTTCTACCACCATCGAGGGTTTCTTGGGAGTGCGAGAGTGATTTTTCTCAAGAGAGACAAGCTCGAGACCCAACTAGCTATACTCGGACCTCGTCGGGGACATGCACTAGAAATGATCAAGAGCATCCTACTCTGATACATACCACTGATCTGGATTATTTTTGGAACAAAATGAAAGAAGAGATATTACAATGAAACACTCATGAAAATTGCCAGAAACAGAGAAATACAACAACACTTGATTTCTATTAATGAAAGAATTGTAAAGAAACTATAAAAATACAAATTGCAAGACTCGCTAGAATGGTGGCATCATTATCTCTAAGAAGAGATGTGATGTCTACACTCATTCGCAAGAAGATGATTAAAATGAGGCTTTGAAGGCATTTTTATGTTAAACAAAAATGAAAAAACCCTAGACATCCAAAAACCTAACCCTAGGAGATGAAACGCCAAAATTCATGTGGGCCTCGTTTGGGTAAGTTAGTACATTGACTTCCCGAGGTCGTAACTTTTGCATACGATCTCCATTTTAGGCGGGTGATAGCTTGTTGGAAAGGTATTTTAGAGAAATTCACATTATGCAGTCAAACTTTGCTCTGTCTACAGTTTGATTGTGGCACGCCAAAATAACACCGTTTAGGGCCCCAAAACGGCCCTGGAAATACAACAAGATGTGCTGACATAAATACATATAAAATAAGCAAGTTGGATTAGGTGGGAGGCCACCAGTATCCACTTGGAAGATGTGTAGGGCTTAAGACAACCTCGGAAGGGTAGAACCCACAATTACAAAGAAGTACAAAAGAATGTGTTGAACTAAAAATTGACAAAAGGAGCTAGTTGGATCAGGTGGGTGGCCACCAATATCCACCCGGATCACCTTATTAACTAATGTCGATATTTATTACATGGAAAATATGTTATTATACCTATGTAAGAGGTTAGCGAGGTTGGGTCCCTAACATGCCCTCCCCCTTGAAGAACAACCTTGTCTTCAAGGCTTGAGATAAGGAATTTTTTATAGAGAGAATGGTGGTCAGCTCCCAAGTGGCATCTTCTGGAGTTATATCTTTCCACTGAACTAACATGTCCTTAATGGTGCGTTGATAGAGGTGATGCTCTCATTGGTCCAATACAACTTGTGGCTGAAACCAAATGGAACCTTCTTCATCCAACTTCGAGAGACTGGTTTGATTTTAGCACTTTGTTCCAATCACTTTCTTTAAGCATGAGATATGAAAAACATGATGGATCTTAGAATGACTAGGTAGATGTTCTAGGGGATCAAAAAATGATAAAAAAAATCAAAGTGTTCGAAATTGCTCGAAAATGGTTTCATTGCGTAGATCTTGTCCTCACGATCCCAATGCAACTTGAACGGGATCAAACAAAGTTCGTATGAGGAAGTTATCACGTTATGTTTGTTTTTCCAAACATGCAAAATTTGTTGGTTGCATAGTCTGTACAGGCCACGCGGTATCTTATTGTATAGTCTGTATGAATGTATAACTAACATGGTAAGGTGACATGACAAGGCTATTGATGAGGCATAGTGACTGGGCAGGTGGTGAAGTGGACCAATCCTTGGTTGACACGTGGCATGTTCGTGGATGAATGTTTGGGTGCCACGTGTCCCACTCAGAGGCCACCACATGGAACTCCCTTGGTATATAAAATTTTGGTTTAGACTCCACCAGTATCGAATCCGTGACCTCCAGCATGGGGGAAATACTTTGCGTAGGCCAGGCCATTGGCCCGCTTACAGTTGTTTCTTAACCCTTATGTTTGAAAGTAATAGTTAATCTTGAAGTTTGGTTAGTTCGGGCGGAAAAAGGACTCGGGATTAGCCCCAGCCCATGGACACCAACTATATTACCTTCCCCCATGACCAATAGAGTGACGAATGGAGTGGGTTGGCCAACAGGTGCGAGAATCTATCCCAACACCTAGCCACATGGGGCCATGCGACCAAGATCTCCGCCGGGAAAGGTGCTAGTTGTTCTAACGACGCAACAAATCTGCCCATGATTTGGAAACACGTGCAGAGATAGGTTTGGTTACGCAGAGGCCGGGTTTTGGCACAGTGTGTGCATTTTGGCGAGCAGAGACAATAGGTTATTGAGAAAAACTTGTGTTTTCTTCAATTTTTGGCCAAACTAGGTGCAAAAAGAGCCTAGCTAAGGGTTTTTGGACATTTTGGAGCCATTGGAGCCATCTATTTTGCATTATGAGCATTGTAAAGCATTTTTTTTAACACTTTGAGCATATAATGAAAATGATCCATTGGAAGTTAGACCAGGAGATGTAGCGCAAGAGAGGGGTGAACTCCTTTATCATTTTGTTGTGTTATGTGCTTATTTTGATGGTTGTTTATGTTTGTTTATATTGTTCATTTTAAAGTATAAAAAACTCAATATTTTCATGTTCTTGCAACTTGATCCAATTTTCCAAGACACATACATTTTCCAATTGTAAATTTGTATACACAAAACTTTTTCATTTTCAAATCAAGTTGGTATCAGAGAAAAGGTTTTTGAAGGTTTGATTGTTTGCAAGTGTTTTGTTTTCTAATGCTTACAAGGTTGAAGCTCACAAGAGGAGAAGGTCAACTTGTGGAGAGCCAAGTTCTCAACTTTCAAGAAGGAGAACCATTCAATCACCTCAAGCTTCAAGGAGGCATTCACCAAGTATGGCTCATGAGGAGAGTCATGAAATTATTATTTCAGAAGAGGAAACTTTCAGAAAATCCTTTTATGATATGACAAAAATGGTGAAAGTTTTATATCAGGAAAGGAATGCAAGGTTGCAAGGAGAAACCTCAAATCCTCCAAGAGGTAATGAGGATAATGGTGATAAGACTCCAAAAGGGAATGTAGGTAATGGTGACACTCCACCTCCTTCACCTCCATCTTCCACTTCTTCTACCATTTCACAACCATATCCAAATTCTCCAAAAGAACATGGTAAAATTCCTCCACAAACTCCTTTGCTTAAGCTTGATATTAAGTTTGAATTGCCTATGTACAATGGAGAGGTAAATGATGAGAAATTGGATAATTGTGTTCCTCATATTGAAGTGTATTGTAGGATACAAAGAATCCAAGATGATGAAACTAAGATTCATCTTGCTTCTCTTAGATTGGAAAGTGCAACACTCATTTGGTGGGAAGCCAAAACTCAAGAGGACACGAAGAAGCATGGTAAAGTTTTATCCTCTTGGAATGATTTTATTGTTGCAATTAAAAGACAATTTTATCCATTATAATACATGCATAAAGCTATTATGGATTGGAAAAAATTTAGGCAAGCTAAAGGGAAAAGTGTGCAAAGCTACACCCAAGAATTTAGGAAAAGAGCTTTGATTTTGGGTATAGATTTATCTTCTCAAGAAACTTTACTAAAATACATTGGAGGATTGCATAGCTATTTGAGACACACAATTCTCATGTTTAATCGTACAAATCTAGATGAAGTTTGTGTACATGAAACTCATTTAGAAGCAAGAGGGAAGAATGCCCCTCAAGAGGGTAGCAAGAAGCCATTCTACAATGGATACAAATGAAAGAGGAAATTCAAAGGAAATGGAAAGAAGAATGCTTCAATCAAGAAAGAGGGAGAAAAACTCTCATGTAAACACTGTTCAAAAGATGGCCATGATGAAGACCATTGTTGGAAACTTCATTCTGAAATGAGACCCAAAGAGTTCAACAACAAAATGAAACCAAAGATTGTTGCAACTACACAACATGATTTAGGATCTAATTAGGGAGATGAAACAAAAATCACAGCCATGGGTTTTGAAGGTAAGGACTTTATTACCAAGACTAGTTCCTCAAGTAGTAGCCTCAATGAAACTCAACATGAAAAAGAAAGAATAGATATTTTCCACATAAGGGTTATTTCAAAGTGTTGGCACATGCCAATTTTGGGAGAAATCGAAGAAGTTTTGAAGGACTCATAACATCGCTGGAAAATAGGGGAGCATGCCGGAAAGAAAGGAAAATCGACATCGGAAAAAGAGGAAAAGCAACATGTGAGGCGTGCATGCGGGAAAACCTAACCACATTAGAGTTAGGGTTTTTGTAAGATATTGTAATGGTTGATAAACCAAGAATAAGTATAAATAAGTACCTAGGAGGTCTGGGTCGGGGGTACTAGCATATTAGAGAAGATTGTTTTGTGCAAATAGGAGAAAGATGGTAAGATCTATTACCTTTTTATAATTTGTTGAGTTGTAAGAGAGTCAAACAACTCGATATTGAGGGTTAGATCACAAGATGAGGAGCCTGGTGTGATCTAGTCAGCTTCACATGGATCAAGGAACTTGTTGTGATGGTAATATCAGGGATTGTAGTGTGCACAACGCCATCTATTGCAGAACCATAATAAAAGAGCTTGAGAGCCAAATATTTGTGGATGTATCCTAGGAGGGGGTAAACCACGGTATATCATGTGTTATGTGAAATACTTATTGTTTTTTGTTGTCAATGGTTAAATCTTAGATGAATGTCTTGATGAAGTAGTTAGATCTGTTGATTTACATGCATGAATAAAGAACGACATAGTATCTAATCTAGATGGATGATATACCAAATGAATGAAGGTCACAAGTATAATCGCAGATCCCCACTCATTCTGAGACTGTAAGCACTTGAGTGTTGCAATCACCGATAGAACTATCTCTGGTGAGATTGTGTGATACACTCTGTGTGTTGTGTTGCCTTCTGGTTTACCAGGAGGGTCGATAGTTTTAGAGGGATTTGTTGGAATCTTGTTTAGATATGAACCTGGGTCAACCTAAGAAGTAGGAAGGGAGAGGGATAACCAACAAATGGTTTCGTTGCCAGATGGAACTGCATGGGACTGAGTGAGTGGGATCCATGAAAGAATCACGCAGAACATGGAGGTGTAGAAGGGGATGTTCAGACCATGGAATCCAACAAAGGTGGAGATCAAAAGCTAGTTGAAAACAAATGAGCTTGAGTTTGCGCAGAAGGACAATAGAAACCCTAAAATAACACTGCGTAAATATCTGGACAAGTACGTGTTTAGTGACCTACATGAGGATTTTTTCTGCGATTTTACGCATGTATTACATGAGTGGCTATTGAGGTTGAAAGAAAACTACCCTACAAATCGAATCAAATAGATCAAGTGGAATCCTGTGGAGATCGCGCAGTTACAACAAGATAACAACAAATTCATGCGCGCAGTAGATTTCTGGCTAGACAGTATTGTTGCAGGGTTTATCATAAAATTTGCAGTAGATACCGCGAACTCTTGCAACTCAACAAAGAAATAATTTCTAAGAGGACCCAGAGGTAGGTATATCAGATCGTTGTATACTTCCATTAAGATCTTACTGAGTAACCAAGGTGTAATAACTATGGAAGCATACAACTAAACTTCCCTGTGTGCATGGGGGAAGGGGTGAAGCACTGAAGAGAGTTGAAGAAATGGAGGAAGAAATGGATAAAGGAAAGAAGGAGGAGACCTTGGACCCAATCATGATGGAGGAAGATCAGATCAAGAAGATCATGGAAACAGCTGGAAAAACGTGCAGTGGAGTACCCTACCAATATAATATGAATAACAAGAAGAGAGCCATAACAGATAGAGAGGGCTTGACAAGTGATGAACAAGAGGTAGATGATCTTCGAGATGTGGAGCAGATTGAGGAATCCCTGCGCGCAACATATGAAAGGAATAAAATAGTTCCAAGGGAAGGAATAGAAGGAATAACTCCTATCCATGTCAGTGTCAGTGTGGAACCCATAAACCCATGTGCGACTAATACACCAGAAAGAACACCACCATTTAGACAACCAAATTTTAGTGGAAGAAAGACAATAGGAAATGCACCCAACCAAGGAGTAGCTACTAGAGGAGCCAATTCAGGAAGTGGTAGTCAAGTATCTACATTGCGCGGGGGTCGTAGTTTATCGTTATTCAAGATGACAAGACATGATCCCACCATGAGGTTACCCAAATTCAAGGGAGAAACATTAGAGGATCCTAAAAAAGCACTTGTTTATCTGTGAGAAGATTTGGGAAGAAAAGAATATCACAGATGATGATACAAAACTTACGCAGTTAGCTATCACGCTAAGAGACTGCGCACTGGATTGGTACATGAGCTTAGCTACAAATAGTCCATCAAGAACAAAAAGGACTATTGCATATGTCAAGAAGTTGTTGATAAATGAATTTCAGAAACCTAGTTCATAAGATTAGTACATGAATGAGATGATTGAGATCAGATAGAAACCAGGAGATTCTGTTTGGGAGACTGATCATAGGTTCAAACAATTGAAGGGAAAATTGAACTATGTCATGGCGGATATGCAACATAGACATCTCTTTGTGAATTCACTTCTACCACACCTGAAATACCCTTTGAGGAAACATAAGTTCCAAACATAGGCAGAGGCTCTACATGAATCCCTACAACTTGAAGAGAACCAGTATCAGAAGATAGATCCAGCAATAGAGGAGCTGAAGGAGGATATGAAGAATCTCACATTTCAACTAAACTAGGATATTATTTTTGGAAGTACTAATGGGAGGTTAAGCCAAAAATTTGCAAAGGATATATAGAATGAATTTGAAATGTCATTACTCAGAGAACTATCCTTCTTTCTGGGTCTTCAGATACGTCAAAGAAACCAAGGAATTTTTATTTCTCAAACTAAGTATCTCAGAGAAATGCTAAAGAGGTTCGAAATGGATGATTGCAAACCAGTTACCACTCATATCCAAACCAGTTGCAAGTGGAGCAAAGATGATGATTCAAAGTCTACAGAACATAGGCAATACAGGTCAATGATTGGTATCTTACTATATGTGACAACATCCAAACCAGATGTAATGAAGGCAGTTGGACACGAGGCATGATTTCAAGTAGCACCAAAGGAATCACATGTCTTAGCAGTGAAGAGAATTTTCAGATATCTCAAAGGAACAAAAGAGTTTGGATTATGGTATCCAAAAGGAAAGGATCTATCACTTATTTCCTACACAGATGCAGATTGGGCAGGTTGCATTGATGACCGAAGAAGCACCAATTGAGCAACGTTCTACTTGGGTGAGTGTTTAGTATCATGGCTAAGAAAGAAACAATCATCAGTATCTTTATCTATAGCCGAAGGAGAGTATATTTTAGCAACAGGATGTTGTACATAAGTTTTATGGATGAAACAAACTTTGACAGATATACAGGTTGAGTATGATGAGCCCATTCCAATCTATTGTGATAATACAAGCGCCATTAGTATCTCAAAGAACCCGGTGATGCACTCCAAGACGAAGCACATTCCAATAAAGTATCACTTTCTATAGGAACATGTTGTAGATAACAACATAAGAGTTGAATATGTGGGCACAAAAGAACAAGTGGAAAACATCTTTACAAAACCACTTCCAAGGGAAACCTATGAGTATCTTCACCAGAGACTCAGAGCAATTTCTACTCCAAAATGAATGCTTTTGAATGTTTATATTATATGTCTTATATTTACACGAGGAAGAACCATAAAGAGGACAATTCAAGTTGGGAGATGAGTTTCAGGAATATTTTAGTCAGGGGGAGCAACCTCAGATGGAAAGATACCTTTTCCATTGATGACAAAGGGGGAGAGATTTATCATATGCAAAGGTAAATGCTTGGAGAAATAGCACATAGGCATGGTTCCAGGGGGAGCATGAGTGATATGACTTTAGTATTGCATCAGAGTGTTTCCATCAATGCTAAAGGGGGATATTTTTTATTATTTGGGTTGGTTGTCATTGATTTCAACCCTTGAAGAAAGTTCGGTAATGAATTATGGTAGCACAAAGGTTTGGGTAATGGAACCAAGTTTGTTTGATGTATAATGGTATGAGTTTTAACATATTTGAAGGTATGACTATTCTATATGGATATTACATGTCATGTCATTTCCGGTGGTATGTGGAACATCACATAACTCCTCACGGTTAGAGAGTTATGGCCATGTGAAGTTGGAGAACCCTCATGCGTCATCTAGAAGCCCCAAAAGGTCAAAGTAGTCAAAGTGGTTGCAAAGAAGAAATTATTTAAATAAGACTATTCTAGATGGATATTACATGGCATTCCATTTCTGGTGGTATGTGGAACGCCACATAACTCCTCACGATTAGAGAGTTATGGCCATGTGAAGTTGGAGAACCCTCATGAGTCATCT
>SNQJ01S0043880.1:55883-75085 GCA_010110895.2 Picea sitchensis | reverse complement strand
ATTGATGAGGGCCTTTGGTTGAGGTACATGTTGGGTACATGGTTGAGACAAGTAGTTGATGAGTTGGCACATACATGAGGTGTATAGTTGATGATGTTGCTACATCTTGATAAGTCATAGTTTATGTGTATTTGATGCATGATTGGTACATATTTGGTGCATGGTTGATGCACTCGTTGATGGTACAGGTTGAGGTACAGGTTGGTGCATGGTTGATGCACTTGTTTATGGTACATGTTGATTACAGTTTGTTACAGGTTGTTTGGTGCAGGTTGATTGGTACAGGTTTACAACAGTATATCTCACAGTGATAGTGTGACAATGGTTCCATCATTCTACTTATATTTCAGGGCGGTTGGATGGGGTGAGGACATGTGGTTGTAGCCACCTTCTGGTTGTAGCTGGAGAACATAGGGGGTTGTAGCATGCTTCTGGTTGTAGCCAGAGTTGAGGAGTTGGATCTTCCCTCGGGTTGTAGCCTGAGAAACTAGGGGGTTGGAGCCTCCTTTCAGTTGCAGCTGGAAAACAAAGGAAGTTGGTGCTTCCAATGAATGTAATTCTTAAAGACATATAAGAAAAAAAATTTAGTGGTTTTCTCCCACTTTGGGTTTCCACTTAAAAACATTGGTGTACTGTGTATGTGTATGATTGCTCATTTGTTCATTGTTTGTTTACTCTGCAACTATTGGATGATAATGCTACATTGATATAACACTTTCATTTTATGGTCAAAAGGGATTAAATTTCTCTATTACTGATTCACCCCCCCTCTCAGTAATCCAACACATTCTATTAGGTTGGTGCTTGTTTACAAGTTGAGTCTTGTTACGAGGGTTGGATTCTTCATATCTCAGTTGGATTTGAGATCAACAAGTTGGGTCTTGTTATGAGGGCTGGATTCCTCATTTCTCAGTTGGATTTGAGAAAAACAAGTTAGGTCTTGTATCATAGAGTTGGATCTCTCATTTTCAGAAGAAGTTGAAGATATTAAATGATTGATTTTATTTGTATTCATCCAAGTTAAATAAAAAAAGAAAGATATTTTGTCTACTTCATACATTGTGTGTTATGCATGTTTATGAATAATTAATTGAACTGCATATATATTATTCAGTTAATTTAGTTAATCTATGGAAGTGTGGAAAATAGCCAAAATTTCCAGTCACTGATTCACCACCCCTCACCTCTCAGTGTTAGTGTATGTTTCAACAATTATTACCTTCCAAGGAATATAATATATTCCAACAGTTGTTGCGGAGGAAACAAAGGAGATTGTGTGGCTCGAAAAAATACTAGAGGATTTACATGAGAAACAGATGAATGCTACTCCACTTTTGATTGATAAAACTTCTGCAAGAAAGTTGGCCAAGGACCCTAGATTCCATGATCGAACAAAGCACATCAACACGAAGTACCATATGATTTGACATCATGTAGATGCAAAGACCATTCATCTGATACATTGTTCCACAAGTGAGCAAATTGCAGACATCTTCATTAAAGCACTTGGAAGAGAAAAGTTTGAAAAGTTCAGATAGATTATTGGACTCACACACACCCCTATGGATTAAGGGGGGAATGTTAGATGTCTAATGTTAGGAGTTATGGTGTCTTGTAAATATTATTGTTATTCATTTAAGAGAAATATGAAGAGTCATAGGTGAATAAGAATAGCCATTAGACCTCTTGGAAGATGAAACCAAAGATAATATCTCAAAGTATTTATATGTGACTCACATTAATAAAATTCACTCATGTCTGGAGTTATTCAAGGCTTGTCACACACAAAGTAAACATACATGAACTCCCTAAATGGATTGACACCATCAAGTGCAAATGGAAGCCTAAGATTATAAGGAGGTTCTTTAAAAATCAACCATTTTTTTTTATGTCCCTAAACAAAGTTACCTACTTAATGAGAATTGTGACCTCAAAACAAGAAATCTAACAATGAAAACCCATATTTTTGTATCAAAAACATCAAAATCAACCTCTGAATCAAAAGGTGTGTTACTAGTAGCACCATTTTTTTAGGGTTAAATTACAACATTTTTCAAGCATGGCCCTAAAAACTCATATCGTTGCTAATTAATACCTTAAACTCATTACGGAGGGGAGGTGGAGCACGAAGGGCACCACATTTCAATTTTTTATTTTTATTTTTATATTTAAAAAAATATATATTAATTTCAAAAAAAATGTTTTATGTTTTTTCATATTTTTTTTTATCTTTTTTTAATTAAATTTGTTTTTATTTATTTCTAATTATTAATTTTTTATGAATTTTGAAATTTTTTATTTTAATAAAATTTTTTTTTTGGTATTTATGTTTTTAATTATTATTTTTTTATTTTTTTCCCATTATTTCTTATGTTTTTTTTACATAATAGAGATTTTTTTTTTTAGTTTTTTATTTTCTATTTTTTTAAATGAAAAAAGTAATGATTAAAATAGCTAATCTTTTTTTTTAATTCAAATATATAACGTGATTTTTATTTTTTTTAATATAATGAAGACTTTCTTAAATTGACAATTTAAAACATTATTATTATAAAATAGTAACTAATTTTCCATCAAGGAAAAATGGCATCAAGGAAGGTATAGAAGTGGTTTTTCGTTTTTCACTATTTTGGTTTTCTTGGGCAACATTTTTCGTTATTTTAGCTTTCTTGGGCAACATTTTCGTTATTTTTCACTTTTTGAAGCAACATTTTCGTTAATTTTCACTTTTTGGAGCAACATTTTCGCTATTTTCACTTCTGTGAATATGTCGGGATCAAGATATTTAAAAGTTATATTCGAAGAGTCAAGTTTGAAAGACAAAAAAGACAACATCAAAACATTAAACTTGATGACACCCTTGATCACTACATTTGGAATGGGCTCGAACTATGCAGTATCAAGTAATATTAGGTGATTGTGAAAACATTGCAAATCTTGTTCATAAAAAGGACAACCCCCTAGTTATTGTGGATATCCCTCATGGTTACAATATCCAAGACATTTGGTATGATAGTGAACTTTATTCTTACCAAGTTTGCAATAAAGTGGTTGCAGGATTTGCAAATGTCACATCACCATTTTTTATTTTTTTGGTTTTTCAATTGGACAAACAAACAAGTTTAGAACTATCAAGTTTCAAGGGAAAAGAAAATTCAATGAAGTAACATTATTGGTAAGACATTTAAAGTGTATATTCACTGATTAAGGTTAGAAATCAATTTTAATAATTTACAATTTAATTGAACATTTACTTATTTCTGTTATAGGCAAAAGCCTAATATTCGTAGCTCCAATAATGATTCATTTGCAAGTGATATTGAGATCATACACCTTGCATGTTGGGCAAAACATTTCAATGAAAAAGATGGTCATAGTCAATTATTGGTTTAAAGAAAGTTACCAACTTGATGAGAACTCTATAGAGTTATCATTTTTTTGGAGGTTGCATCTAGTGGTTGTTTTTATCCTTATTTCAAAACATGGTGCCACTGGTGGCAACATTTTTTTGGTGGGTGTTAAAATTACTACATTTTGCAACCATGACCCTTGATGTTGCTAACAAAATCCTTAAAAGTAGCCCTTGAATAAAAAATGTTTGCTACCAATAACACCCCTTTTTCTTTTTTCAAGGTTAAAATTACAACTGGTTTCAAACCATGGACTTGACAAAAAAATTGGTAAATTCATGGGAAAGATTCTATTAATTTTTCAAAATATCATATAGGCAAAAATTCCTTGTTGGTGGCCTACCACTTGGGAAACCAGACTAGCAGTAGAGGAGAATGTCATTAATCCATATATACTGTTTGAAATTTGACCAAAAAACTTTGAAAGATAGAAATACAAAATAATCTTTAAGTGAAAAGTTGAAAGGATCGACGGTCATATTATTTTTACTATTAAGCATTCTGCTAAAAAGAAGACGGAAGATGTACCAAACTTCAGGGAAGAGTCGTTGTTGAAGTGCTCGGGGATTGTCTTCCTGGACATTGCCTTGGCTGGATTGTTGATTGTGAGCTGAGACTGGAGTTGCTCGATTGGTCGAAGAGGGAGGAAGACGAGTGAGAATTTCTCTGATCATTAGATGGAGACCGTTGAGCTGAAGTTGAATGGTGTTTTGGGCATCATCTATTTTCTGGAGCATCTAGCCTATGAAGGTTTTGATGTGCCAATAGATTTCTATTGTCTTTGAGTAACGGGTCTCCCTTGCTCTGGTGTGTCCCACATTCAGAACCCAATGAATCGTAGTCTCTGCCACTTCTGAGTTCGTAGTCATATCTCTTTCTAGGATAAATTCAACTTCAACTGCGTTTAGATTCCTTTGAAAACGATGAGGAATGTTTCTTTGATAGTTGGTTGTTGCATTATATGCTTCCTGCTACACACGCGAGACTAGATGTTCTTCTTCAGGTTTATGGGAAGAGGAAGCAACTTGGACCCCAGAGTCGTGACGATATCCTCTGGGATAGTCGTGATGAGGATCCATGATGTCATGGACTATGGCACGAAGAGAGGGATGATACAATTGCAAGAGAAGGGGGGAAGGGTTCCAATCATCGTTGACAGACCTGCGAATGTTGGTCTCAAATGTTAGACTCTCTAATGCTGGAGGATCCTGAATTTGTAGAGCTATGGTCAATCCTTTGCTTTGCCTTACGTCCATCGTTTGTAGTGCAAAGCGCAACATGAATATGTTTAAGTATGGGTGGAGAATGTCGAAACTCGGCTTGAGTATGGAAATTTATTAGCATTTAGTTCCTCGACTAGATGATTGTGTTGACTAGGTTTTGATACACGCATTATGTCAGAAGACCTGTGGGATCCCACCTAGATTGATGTCCTGTCTCGGGTAAGTTGTGATGCTTTGAATACTGATGTTGAGTGTCGGCGGGAGGATCCTACAGGGGTACGAGTTATGGTCTGGTGGGTGGTGCCCCTTTATTTCCAATAAATCCATCTTGGGGGATGGGGATCCCCGCGTTTTACATCCCCAACACCATTTATGGGGAACCATGGACTTTTCGATTTATATTAGAGATATAAATCATTTACATCACTGTCCAAACTGGCACTAGCAGCCATTACATTTCGTCCCGGAGACCCAGCCGGAATTGAACTCAAGACCTCCTCCCAACATGGAGAAAGGTCTTTACCAACCGCGCTGTCTCACGGGAACGGGAACCATGGACTTAACAATTGATACGATTGCAACCAAAGTATTAAATCAACTCTCAAATTGAGAAGTGGTGATATGACTAGCACTCTTTTATTATTTTGAGGTTAAAATTACAACATATTTGAAACCATGGTCTTAACAACCTGCACCATTACAACCAAAATATTAAAATCAACCTTTAAATCAAGAAATGTTGCGAGCAGTAACACCATTTTTTATTTCATACTTAAAATTCCAACATTTTTTAACTATTGTGTACAAAATTGTCATTGTTATAATTAGAATTATCATATCCATACCTAGTCCATCATCATTTTCCCTTTAAAAAAACAACTAAAAAATAATTGTGTTTTTAACAAATTATTATTAATTTTTTTAAAAGCAATCTCAAATGAAAAAATATTGAATTAAGAACATTTTTTTATAAAAATTGTTAAAAAACTTTAAAAAACAATAAAGTGTATTCTAAAAGAAATAATAAAACTAATCCTAAAATAATAATATTATTATAAAACAAATAGACATATAAAAACCAACACAAAAACTTAACTTCAAACCAATTTAGAAAAAAAATAAGATGATGATGATGATGATGATGATGATGATTAACGTCCACTAAGATCGAATTGGTCTATCGTACCTTAAGAGGGTAAGTGATTACTTGCGATTATTTAGAATTTTGTTTTTGTGCTCGAAAAACATTAAGAGAATCTTTCCAAGATCACCATAGATTTTTTGAGTTAAGAGGTTAGGAAGGTTGGTAGTGTGACAAATATTTTGAAAATGAGATCTAATTTGGGAATAGGCTGGACAATCTAAGAGAAAGTGTTTTCATCTTCAACCTTCTTAGTGTCACAAAGGTGACACACTCTTTCATACCATGGCATTTTAGGAATTGACCAACGCTCAATTTCACTATGGAGCTCGTGAGAATTTGTTCTTATCTTAGCAATTATGCTTATTTTTTTGTTTACACTTGTCAAAACAGATAGATAATTTTGATCTTCTAGATTAGGGTTGATTACATCCTTATAATACCTTAATTTTGTTTTTTCCTTTAACTCTTTATCACACCACATTTTCTCCTTAAATTTTGATTTGATGATATTTTTAATAGTATCTTTATTCTGCAAAATGGTGTCTTCCATGATTCCCCAATAGTTTAGCCAAGACCGAGCATCTTTATGCCATCCTTGCTTGAGTCAATGGTGGTTATGACTCGATTTTGAAGCAACTTTAGGAATCCTCTTTTCTTCCATGTTGTTTAACTTGTTCTCATACATTAGGTATCTAGTCATAGCCATGCTCTCAATGGGGGAGAGACTTGTTTCTAAGAGGAGGATCGGATAGCGCACATTTCCTTTAATTTTGAGATTACAGGTTGTAAAATTCTTTCGTATTTGCTCTATCTTTCTCCAAGATTCACGAGAGACACTACGACCCCATACTTCACATCCATAAAGAATAGTAGGTGTAACAAGAGTCTCAAAGAGGAGTTTCTTCTTATCCCAACTCCAAAGATCGGTTGACTTACAATTGTTTTCAAGCCCATAATAAGTTTTCCATCCCCCAATAATCATTTTCTCAATGCTATAATTCTAGTTGAGCTTGTGATGAATTTCAATTCCAATATATTTGTATGAAGTCACTTCCTCCAAGTTGTTGTTGTCATATACGAAGGTATCATAAGTGATCTTATTGGATTTAATAATCATGACCTTAGTCTTATCAATATTAAAAATCAAGATCATGGGGACTCATTGCCATAAGAATGATATCATTGGCATAAAGAAGAAGATTGATGACTATACCAGTGAGGGTAGGGCCAACACAACCTGCTTTTTCCAAGCAATCTTCTAACTTATCAATGTATATGCCAAAAAGGGTAGGGGACAAGGAACAACCTTGTTTGACTCCAATATTGCAGTTAATCTCTTTCGACTATCCCTTAGTGTTTTTAAACTTAGAAATAATGTTCTCATACATTCTTATTGCAACAACCCTCAACTCGAGAGGCACGTTTATCGCTTCCAACCTATTCCAAAGGTTTTTCCTAGGAACCATGCCAAAATCTTTTCTAAAGTAAAAAAAACAACAACAACAAAAGATTGGTTTTAGTATTGTGGAACTCCTCTGAAATGATCCTAAAGGTAAGAAGATGGTTCACAGTTGAATGATATCTCCTAAACCTGACCTGGTCTTTATCTCTTTTACCATGAATTTCTATCCAAAGGCAAATCTTCTTTTCCAAAATAATTCCATAATGCTTGGCTAAAATCAGGCTAATCATAATGGTCCTGTAATTAGAGAGAATATTTCTATCCCCATTTTTAAAAATAGGAACAATGAGGGATTGCTTCCAAGGTTTAGGGAAGCCCTATTTGACTGGTAAATTAAAGAGCTTGTGCATGTGAGGGATAAGGATAGGCTCTCCGATTTTAAATTTTTTAGCTTGGTAGCCTTCAATGTCCTTAGTTTTCTCATTTGCAAGCCACTTAACCCCAAACTCTATGTCATCTAAAGAAAAAACTTCATTCTCTGTAGGGACAATAGGAATGGTGTCCATGGAATTAGGGAACTCATAAAGACTTTTAAGGTAGGAATTCCAATCCCTTAAGGGAATCATATTATTTTCTTTAGTATTACGGTTTAGAATTTGGCTCCAGAACTTCTTAGGATCCAACTTAAATAGTTGTGAAAGTTGTTCTTTCCTTTTATTGATATAGTACATTTTTTTCCTTTTAATTAGGGATTTGTACGTATTGATCTTATCGAGTTGTAAGGACTCTTTAGAAGCATCCATAATGCATTTCCTAGTAATTTTACATTCTTTATCATACCAATGGTTGGACGCTCTATTATTCTTTTTACAGGACACCTCAAAAGAGAACTTGTTAATAGAAGTGGAAAGGGTAGTTGTAAAATTATGATAGAGTTCTTCAATGATGTCCTTATAAGTTATGAGATTTAATTTACTATTTAAATTCTTTAAGAAAATGTTAACTTTACTTTTGTCAAAGCGCAATTGCCTTTGATTATCATAATTATTTCAATGGTGCTCTTGTGCATGGAAACGTTTAGAGGTAGGGTTAAAGGTTTATGATCAGAGTCGAGTTCATGGTCATTTAGAATGTCAAAAGTTGTTATTTGGTTAGAAATGGGGATATCAGATATCACATAATATACGACACTACTACCTAGCCCATGAATACAAGTCATCTTGTTGGAGTTTGGACACTTCATTACTCCATTGCAAATTATTAGGTCTTGAGAGTTGCATAGCTTGACCAACTCAATACCAAACAAATTCTCAATTAGGTCTTCAGAGCTTCTTTTGTAGCTATTAGATAAAAACAAGGTCCTCATCTAGCCGTAAAGGATTATGGTTGGAATCATTAATTAAAAGAGTAGCTTGTTTAGTTGCAGTCCTATCATTAAAGTCTCCTAGCAGGAGGATATTACCTTCATTTTTCAAACTATAAATATCTTGTTCTAAATTATTATAGGGACAAGTGTTATCTAGATTTTTTTTCTTATAAAAAGTAGAATTAATAGGTGCAAAATAGCAAATTGCTATATACATCTTCTTAGCATTAGTGTGTGAAATTTCTATCCAAATGTACTGATTGAGAGAGTCGATCTTATGAAGTTGAATGTGAGGAGAAATCCTCCTTCTAATGTAACAATCTATGCCTCCTATCCCTTTACGGTGGGACTTTTTGTTCCATGCCGACCACAAGACAAGTCCTTCTATGTTAAGGACCTTAGACTCCTCACTCAAGATCCAAATTATCATAGTACCTTTGCACCATGGAAAGCCATGACTGTTCCAAAAACGGATCCTGAGTGTGCCAAATTCCTATTTATTATTATCCTTCTGGTCTCTATCCCTAAAAATAGCTTTTCAATTTATAATTATTGTCCATTTTCCTTCTTTCCTGGATTCTTTTACCTTTTGAACTTCCTTCCTTAATTCAGCTTGGCCTTCGGGAATGAGGTCTTCATTTATAAATATTGTTGACCCTTTTAAGCTCAGAGATTTACTGAGTATGTTATATTTATGGTCATTACAACATACTTTGGCACAAATTAACCTATCTCTGTGATCAATTATTTTTCCTAGCCTCTTGTTGTTCTTTTATACCAAAAATTAAGAGGTTCAAGGCTCTTTTATTATGCGCATGGTCCAATTCGATTAGCTTATTCATTTCCTCTTTGATGGGTTTGATATCCAATTTGTTTTCCAGATTAATGAGGGTCAAATTGTTGGTTATTTTTTCTTCTAGTTATTTAATCCTATCTCTCAAGTTGTGAAATTCTTCAACCTCTCCTTCTTTGGGTTAATTTTTTATGTTTTTCCATTTATTGAATCATATCCTTCATTGTCTGCAATTCACTATTGAAACCTAAGAATCTATCATCTATTTGAGTTTGAATGGTATCTTTGAAGAGTCTAACTTTTTTTATCAAGCATTGCCTCTAGCTCTATTTGGAGTTTTGTGTCTCTTTCTTCACTCCTTTTTTCTAATGATTCTAACTCTATTTGGCTTTTGACATCTCTCTCCTCTCTCTTTTTTTCTAATGATTCCATATAATCGTAAAGGATCTCTAGGGTGATTTTGGGGGGGCTCCCCCTGTTAGGCTGAGTGCTCATATTGAAAAGTAGAGAAAAAAAGTAACAATTATTATTTTGAATTTACTTTAAAAATGGAAAATAATTTTTTTAATTAATAATAATAATATTAATTATTATCTCTCAAATCAACTTTTACTTATTAAACTTAATATATAAATATATTTTAAATTAAAATTGAATCAAAGTAAAAAGTGACTCACCTGATTTCAGGTGTCCAGGTGCTCAACTGGGTGGAGAAGCTAGAACTAATTTATGAACACGCGCCCAAGTGCTCAATGAGTTGAGGAAGCCAGAACTAAAAATTATTCAAAATTACAGAGAGCATTCTAGAAACTACACAGAAGTTCCCCTCACCGAGAGACATAGAACTCACAACCATAGAGAAGTATTATAGTTTACATTACCGAGATTAACTACAGAGATTATTCTCGTTAAAAAAGGCAAAAACATAGAGAAGTATTATTCCCATTCAAAACCACAAAGATATAATGTTAGAAATAAAATATTCCTTCAAAACCGTAGATAAATGTTATTCCTATTCAAAACCACAAAAAAGTATTATTCTTATTCAAAACCAAAAGTTATTCCTGTATGCATTCAAAACCAAAAAGTTATTCTTATTCAAAGTCCAAAAAATATATATGTTTTATTAAAACAATAAAATATAAACAAATAACATTTTATATATATATATATATATATATATATATATATATATATATATATATATATATATATCGAGGATGTGATAAATTATGAGAATCACCCTCCCCTTTTATAAGCATTCTACAATGTAGAAGGCTTATAAAGAAGTTACTAACGCATTTCCTCAAAATTGTTTCACCCCACTCTTCACTGTAAAGTGCTGATAAAAGGATACATGCATATATATATTATTTTTATTTTTATTTTATTTCATTAAAGGATTTTGTTTCTTTTGTTTTGTTTTATATAACTCTAGGTATTATGTTTTTTTAATTTTAATGTTATTTTATTTTTTATTTTTATTTTTAATTTTGAGTTTTTAAAATTATGTTTATTTAATTTTTCAAAATTTTAAGGAAAAAGGTGATAGGAGTTATGCAAAAAAATTTTTAAGGTAAAAAAAAAAAGAAAAAAAAGGTGATAGTGGAGTTAAGGTAAATGGGATGATTTTGATTTTAATAATCGTGATTTTTAAGTTATGGTTTCAATTATATTGTAATTTTAAGTCTAAAATAAAATGACGTTATTACCAGATTTTTTTTTCAATTCAGATGTTGATTTTAAGTTTTTTGTCACAATGGTGTCAGTTGTTAAGGTCATGGTTTTAAACGAGTAGTAATTTAAGGCCATGGTTTCAAATAACTTATAATTTTAACCTAAAAAGGATAAAGGGGTGTTATTGATAGAACCACTTTTTTATTCGGGGATTGATTTTAAGATTTTGGTTAGAAACATTACAAATCATGGTTGCAAAATGTTGTAATTTTAACCTCGAAAAAAACATGTTGCTAGTGGAACCACTTTTCAATTTAGGCATTGATTTTAGTATTTTTTATGTAAACATATAGATTTTTAGCACTAGAGTTTTTGTTTTGAGGTCACAATTATTGTTGGGTTGGTAACTATGTTTTTATAAAGTTGTGGCTAAAAAAATAACACATGAAAAAATGGATTTAAAATGAGAGATTTTAACATTTATCAAAAGCGTCAAAAACTGGTTAATTATCTTATAGATACATTTTCGAATAAAGAAGATTGGGTTTTGAATTTGTTCTTTGGTTCAAGTAAGATTTATGATATAACATATATGAAATCATACTTCAATCTTTATTATTTTTAATTTATGTTTGTTTAAAATATTTTACTTAGTTATTTATTTTGTATATGGGGATTATGTACAACACTAGTATGTTGCTTACAAAAAGGGAGAAATTGCATAGTCATTGAAAATGACACACTAAAATGCAATTTTATTCAACAAATAATTAATGCTATTAAAGCTCTTTCAAATGAAATGCAAGAAGTAGGTTTAGAAAAAGGAGATTTTAGTGAATCATATGTGGAAAAAATGTTAAAGGAACCTCAACCACCATTTAAAAGATTGTTTGGAAAGCATCACTTCAGACAACTTGCAGACATCAAAGACTCGATGGAAGAGAAAAATGACCCAATGGAAGCACAAAATGACATCCAATAAAATGATGACATGCATATTGAGAATGATGAATTTGGCATATATGATATTGTTGATTAGTTGTAAGATGTCCTTGAAAAGCATGCTCAAGTTTGTAAAATATTGATAAGTTATAGTTGTAACGTTTTGACTTGACTTTGAGATTTTACAATAAGAATAAATATTCATATATTGTCTTTTTTTACATGAAATCTATAAAAAAATATAAAAAAAATTGTTAATTTTTTTTTCAATTGTGCCCACATAAATATTTTATTTGACATGTCATTTTAAGTAAAAAGCTTCCAAAATGTGTATGTTATTTTAATTATATCTAGATTTAAATGTAATTTTTTTTGTTAAATGTTAAAAAATAATGTTATTTGATGTTATGTTTTGAAGTAAATGTAAAAAAAGTGTTAAAAATAATATTTTACACCATATTTAAAAAGTATGGCACCATAAATTAATTAATGATACATGATTAGATAAAAAATATTAACTTGAAAAAAATTGTACATAGCATTTTTAATATATTTTTTTTTAAGTAAAAAGATGGAACCTGTTATATTATCATAATCAAGGTACAATAACTGCTTGAGATGCCAGTTGTCCTGCCTAAACAGGAAACTGAGACAACTGGGCATCCTGTGCCATGTGTTTCCCATCTAACAAAATTGACACGGTTCCATCCTGCCCGAAGGAAACCAAGACTATCACATATGAAGTTTAAACTGTATGCCATAAACTAGTTATAAGAAAACTAAAAACTAATTGGGCCAAAGCTTAGTTCAAAACAGGAAAAGAGATTCCTAACCAAGAACATCATTGAACCTTTTAGCCTGTACGCTCCTCCTCATCCCCATGCTGTCGCCAGCCTGCTGGAAGCACGTAAGTCTGCACGCACGTTGGGCATTGCCGCTATGGAAGAGTTCTGGAGTGAGCCGCGAAAAGTATGTCAAGCTGTTGATCAATTCTGACAAGGCGAAAGACCTGGTCGTCCAACAAACTCCTCAGCTCGAAGATGAGAGCGAGGTGCCCCGAGTCGGTGAAGAGTGGCTGCTCCTTCCAGTGGTTGTCGACGAAAGTGGGGTGTGTGGGCTCTGTTGCATCTTTACTTGTATGCGTCAGGCAGTTGAAAAGCTAGGTCGCCGCCTCCATGGGTGCACCAAGAGGGGTCTCTTCTTCGACAAAGCAGGTGGTGAAATGCTCCTCTAGGCTGTTGGCTTTGGAACCAAGATGAATACCCGCAGGCGGAGGCTTGTCTTCCAAGCCAAACTCAGTGGGTGGATTCCAATTGTCCGGGACTGTGAATAGAGGGAGCTTGGGATAGCTTTGCATGGCGTCCTCCAAGGTAATTTCTTCCACGTACGCCATAGGAGGCGTTCGTGGTTTCCTGCGCCTTCGGATGGACGCCATGGCCAGCGCCTGCTCAAAATTCTTCTGTCTCTGGCGTCGAGATTCGACCGTGTACCAAGCGGCACCCCTGCGCGGATTTCCTCTTGCTCTGGGCATGGTGGAGACCCTATAGATGACCAGGGTTCCTTGCGAATGGACTGCTCTGCTCCAGAGCTTCGATGGGACCTTAAATCTCTGCTCCGGTGGAATGAACTGTTGTTGCTCCGGTGGAATGAACGTTTCTATGGACGAATGTTGCTCTGTTCTATCAATTCCGGTGATAAGGAGGAGGGCAATCGTGACCGCCATAGCCATTAAGGCTTGATGTTGAGTGCGTTGTTGCCTGGTACTGTTCACTTGCGCAAAGGGGCTCATTGCTTGGGTATGGCTGCGCCGATCCGTGGTGTGTTAATGGCTGAGGGGATGGTCGTCGGTGGATGCATTAATATTGCGTCCTGACATAATTCTGCGTGGCTCCGTTTTACTACGTGGCACCCCATCCAGGGTATATCATTTTTAATATTATTAAAATAACAAATTTTATGTTTTTATTTTTCAACATATAAAAAAATAAATAATAATTAAAAATGCCAATGAAAATAAAAATAAAAATAAATATTTTAGACAAAAATGAAAACATTTGAAAAAATAAATGTTCATTCAAAATGTCAAAAAATGCCTAAATAAAAAAAGAGTGCTACCAATAGCACCACTTTTTGAAGCGGGGGTAAAGATAACCACTAAATGCAACCTCGAAAAATGACAACTCTGTAGATTTATCGTTAAATTGGTAACTATGTTCCTAAATGAAGAACCATATACAGTCATTCGAAGAATGCCATCTTCACTTCTCTTTCGTGCATGGTAGTCCATAAATTGTGCATTGTTTTGTTGATCTATTTTCATGTCACAACCTTTCATTTTATGCTAAGTATTACTATGCAGAAGAACCCTCTTTTCATCCCAATCCATAACCCTCTACACCCCATATAAGTCTCATAGTTCCATATTACATATGGAAGAAATCATATGTTCTCCACACTTAGTCATTTTTATGATTTCTGCCATGCAGAGATTCCTTCCCATGTGGAGATTCCTCCCATTGGGTCTTTTCTCTGTGCTCTATGTACCTATCGTTCTGCATGAATCGACATTTAGATTATTTTCAACTTTTCCTCATGTGGGTAATTCAATACATACATTTCCATCTGCACTTTCGTAATCCCCATTTTTCTCTCCACACTTTCGCAATTCCCATTTTGCTCCAACACTTAGCCGTTTTTAATATCCCACACTCATATCTTCCACAATACTCTATACTTAGTCATCTCTCAACTTAGGCCACCTCTAACTTATCTTGTTTCTCTGTGTCACCTTTTCTCCCCATTACTTGTAGCTCTCTTCCTATCTATTGTAGTGTCCTATACTTAGCCAATTTCGAGTCACATCTCGTACATAGAACTTTACATTAACCCATTTCTCCACATGACTCTACCTTCGCATAACTCTATCTTCACAATACTTGTCTCTACATCCCCTCCATACACCATGAGTCCCATACTTAGTGTATTTTTTCACTGGACAACAATTCATTACTTTTTAGGCAATTGTGGTTCATTGATAACGTTTTGACTCACAAGGAAAAAGATAATTGTCCACATTAAAGTAGGATTAATTATCTCAATTTCCCATAGAGCACTTTCTTATCAAGGATAATTTCTATTTATGGTTCGTGTGTGTTTAGAAAGACATTGTGCATGCTGAAAGGATATCTCATTAAGGATCATTTATGAATCTAGCCTTTAAACAGTTTAATCTTTGTAACCCATATTGATAACCTTCACATATATCAAAGCATATCGAAATAAGTGGAAAACATGACAGCTAGAAGAATAAATCTACCATTCTATGGAGACATTATCAACTCTCTCACTCATTAGAACAAAGATTTCCATTGGTCCACTGCATATCAGTGGTATTCAATCCTCTCTCCTAAGAAAAATATTGCTAGTAATATTTGGACAATTGGTCTAGTGAATTTCGGTTGCATGCCTGATGCTTTCAACTTCAGAGAAATAGTTTTTTTTGTTCAAGTAAATTCAACTCAAAGAGCAGGTTGATTTTAGTTCTTGCAGAAGGAATGAACCATTTACTCCTAACTCGAAATATATTCAGGAGAATGCTTCGACTTACTACCCTAAACAAAGTCTTCTAACTTTTAGAAGTTGATTCCTTTCTAGATTCACAGAGTGGTGGTGCGAACATATTAAAGTATTTCCTGGCATCGTCTGCTACAATGTCAATTGATACTACCCAAATTGATATTAATTGACTATCTGAGCTATATCGTGATTTCTCTTGGCTTGTCTTGCGACTAATGGGATGATAATACACATCTCATATTTCAAGGTATGTCTTATATGTGTTATATTTATCCTTTCGAAAAGAAGTAATATTTGATCGGGATGAGATTATCTCAAATGAGATCTCTTATCAACTCCACAAGTATATGAAGACATATAGGTTTTTCATGACGTCCTATTTGGTATTGGTTGTTGCATATTGTAACGTATTTGAAGGATTAACCTCAAGAGGCAATGATGATGTTGAAAACAATCCTGCTCAATTATGGTATCTTATATTGTGGAAACAAAAGGCACCCTTCCATTTATGCTTGCTCCAAGACAAATTTGTCAATTAGTTTCAATACATCCTTACTGGAACACTATCAACAAGGGTTTCACATGAAGCTTTAGATTTTCTTAAAGGAAAAGGATTTTTTCTATAAATAGAAATCTACATACGTCAGACTATATGGGTTTGAAGGAAGACCATTCCTTCTTCCCAATTTTGTTAGTGACAGGGATTTTGTTATTGAAGTGTGTAGGAAGTGCAAGTCATGGTCTTCCTTCTTTGATAAAAAGAGGAAATGACAGTTCATTTCCTTACCTTTCCATGTTTCCAACATTTCAGTCAAGGGATTAACCCATTTGACCCAAATTTCTGAATTATTAAATTTGTTCAATTTGAACAAAGCTTAAGCTTGCAAGGGTTTCGACCCTGAAGGAATGTTTTCTTCTCACTTATCTTCAATTGGTTACAGTACTATTTTCACAAGAATATCAAATAATATGGAGTAAGTCGATGACAATGATACAAATACCAACAAAGGAGTTTTTAGAAAAGATGAACATGTGATGATGATTTGGTTACACAAGTCCGTTCAAACATCCAATTCAAAAATATAGAATCCAATAGGAGCATCAATGGAGCAAATCAAAACAAAGAGGCATAGCATAGACTAGTTCTCACACTGGATCTACTTCTCTTCCACACAAGAGTTCCTCCTCTGTTCAACAAGGCTAAGAGCCTAATATGGGTAAAGGAGAGAGTAATGAAAGGTGTGTAGGAGGAGATAATGAAGATGACCCCCCTCATTTAAATATTGAAATCACACACTATTACAAAGACTAAAATAAAAAGAGTATTGGCAACACGAGTACTCAGAGTCCTAAGGACCCAATGAATGATGTTGTTGAAATGGAGGTTGATGATAACAATATACCTAAGTGGGTTGCATTACAGATTGTAGAGAACCAACAAATAGCAGAAAAATTGTCTCGAGAGGAACCAATTTTGTTTGAAGAACAATCGTTGCCCTTACACAATACCAAGTACAATAAAGAGGAAAAGAAATTGAAAATTGAAAGAGTTCACGTTAAAAATAAAAAGGTTAACGAAAGATGAAATTCAAAGGTAGATGTCTATGGTGTCGAACCCTATGGAATTCTTAAGTCGCACTTAAGTGTTGGAGATGCTCTAATTCATTCCATTTCTAAGCAAGAGGTTGAAAAATATTAAATTGAAAAACAGAATAAGTGAACTGGAGGACACCCTTAGTCCTAAGTCGTTATTTGTTGAACCATTATCCATCATTGCTCCAGATCTAACTCCACAAATACACCAAGCACGACATCTAAAGTCAGGAAAGTTGTCAAGTTGTTAAGTTGCATAAGGATGTATGTCGCAAAAAAAAAAAAATGGCTCGATATCATCTTAGAGGCATGGGAAGTTAGCACTAGCTTGAGGAATTTGTGTCAAAGAATTGCTACTTTTACAAAATATATACAAAAGGACTTAGAGCATGATTAATGTTTCTATAAAAAAATCTCTAAGTACATTTGTGGCACGAGTAACAAGTACGAGTGACCTTACTAGGAAACAACAATACTTTCCTTCATATAATAGAATAAAACAACTAACACCTGGATGGTTGGCAAGATTAGAAATCTTCCAGGAATTAATTTCAAATTGTGAAAAGGTTGATGGAAAAAGAAGTGATTTATTTTTTAAGCCACTCAAAATAGTTAAGAAACTTGAGGGCCCACAATTGGTTAGAGAATCGAAGTTATTAACCAAGGAGCAATTGGAAACGAAGTTAAACATGCTCAAAACTTTGTGGGCCAGTGAGTTTGATAATCTCACTAACTTTCTGGAGGATGAGATTAAACAATTGTTATTTAATTTTGTGAAGGATAATAAATACCATCTATCATCAATTCAAGAATTACACTCTGAATTCAGAGTAATGCAAGATGCGATATTCTCACTCTGAGTGAAGCAGAACATAACAATCCCACCATTAAAAGAGTATATCGAAGAGTGGCTCAAGAGTTCGTCGAAACAAAGAACTGATCCAAGAAGCAGATGAATCGAAAGGAATCAATTTCCATTTATATATATGAAGGCTCGGTAAAGGAGGGGAGAGATATTCATCCATCATTACACTTTCATTTTTGTGAGTACACTATTTTTGAAGCATTTCCCTTCTTTCTTCCCAATCTGTGATCATTCAACCTTATTAGTTTATTGTTTACTAATAAGGTCGATCCCTGATTGTTTTTCTTTTCTTTTTCTAGGTCTATTATTATATTTGGTCCACATGAACCCCATCCTAGTCCACTAGGATGAACACATTCATTTTATTGATTAAGTATCAGGAATATTATGTTGTGCTTTAGGAAAACATTTTATTCAAACTTGAACAATCTATGTGATATATTTTTTTAAAGACTTTCGCATAGAGTTATTCTAGGAGTTCATAACTTTTGTTATTTCAGACTTTTATATAAGGATGAAGTCTCGAGTTTGTTTCTCCTATGCATCTTATGATATTAAACTAATGAAATCATGTAAAGCTCTCTGTTTTAGACCACCAATCTATTTTTTGCCTTATGATTCTTGCTTTGAATAGTTTTCCTCGTTGCTCAAATGAATGGATGTAGTTATATTTTATATTTCAATTAAGGTTGTTATTTTTCTGCTATAACTTGTTTGTTATCCTTTCAGTTATTTTACCACATGGTTGACTCATAGGTATATATTATATGAAAGTTTAAATTTGTTGTTTGAATAAGTATATTGAAAATCTAAGTGAGAAAGAGGACTACCACCTCTATGAAAACAAAGAGGGGATCTTAATAAATTTGATAAGAATATCCTACAAGGTTTGACTCTTGTCCTTAACAGGGAAAGAGATCAACATGTTTTTGTACCTGAATAATCATTCAAAATGTGGAATTATGGGAATATGACAAAAAACCTTGTGAGGCACATTATTTGTTACTCAATCGGTTCGATATCTACTAATCCACACTAAGAGCATTCCAACTTTGTTGCATGTTGTCCATAATATATAGTATGATCAATGGCACATACATCAATGACTTGATACTCTATTCCTATTTCATTACAACAAACAATTCTCAATATGTGCGAGGTAAAATATTTAACGATGGTAAGAGAAAATCACCTAAAAATCTTCAACATAA
>SNQJ01S0043880.1:29934-55760 GCA_010110895.2 Picea sitchensis | reverse complement strand
ATATAATATTCGTTAATATTTCAGCATTTATATAACTAACATTAAAAACAGAAAGAAAACAATATGTTCATGTATTAAGAATTATATTTCATACCTTAAGATCCGTGTGAAATAGGTGTCTAATTATTTAGTACCTTCAAGTTCACTAACAACAATATCGCAAAGGGAAAATTTCTCCTTGAGCCTTCATATAAGATTTTTCATGCATTATCAATCAAAGGTACATCATAAATATTATCAAAGTTACCATCCATTGGATAAAATATGTCATAGATCAATTTGTTTATCCCGTCATTCTCAATTATATCAATATCATTTTCTTCCATAGTATTAACTTCATCTCCATCAACATGTTCACCAATATTTCAACTATAATTAAATTTTGGCACATGCAAGTCAAACTTAGGATGCTTTGTATTTGTAATTACAAACAATATTAAACTATTTTTAGTGTGTATATCAAATATTAAAATGATAAAATGTTTTACTACAACAATAAAAGCCATGTAATTAATAACTTACCAATGAGCAATATTCAATCTCCCATTGAAAGTGCCCATACCCATAACAATGCTTTCTAGTTGTCTCCCTTTTAATTATTCTCTTTCTTAAGCTCTTGCATTCATTGCAAAGGAAATAACATCTACAGTCACCATGTTGCTCCTTTAACCTAACAATGGTTCTCAAATTTGCATTCTAATCAAAATCTGGCGTTGCTATCTATTACAACAAAAGCCATTGAAGCAATATTAATACAATATAAGAATTTATTCAAAGAATTCAACACATATAATTCAAAAATGGTTTAAAATTTATTTATCTGAAGAGAATTTAGATTATATAAAGAATATGAACTTTATACTAGATTTAAAAATGGACGTTGAAAGTAAATAGAAAACAATGGTTTAGTCATTAAAACAATGACAAAAACACTATTACAGATATCACAAGTATCGCATAATTATCATCATATCTATTGAGTTTTTTAATATATATATATATATATATATATATATATATATATATATATATATATATATATATATAATTTACCAAAACATCATAACATCGACAACTATTTGACCTAGTCAAACTAGTTATAGACAAATTTATTAACAATGAAATCTATATTAATAGTTTAATTTGGTCTAACCTCATTAACGTTGAAGTTACAACATATTAGCATCAAAATTTTGCCATCATAAAGATGTTGCTATTACGACAATCATCCACGACAAAAAGAGAAAAAAACATTGCAATTTCAATTATTTTTTAAAAACAATACAAGCACGTCATAATGAATTTTTGCCATCAATGCTCGAGAAAATACACATCAAATTCATGTACAAAATATAGCAGGTTAATTTAAGTGGTGGTGGCCAAATTAGCGTTATAACCTCTTCTAGCTTAGACATATGGCATAATTCTTAGCCCTACAAGTAAAACAAAATTATTGTAAATCTCCCATTACATTAAGTTTTTCTTCCTCTTTTCAATATATATATATATATATATATATATATATATATATATATATAATTTACCAAAACATCATAACATCGACAACTATTTGACCTAGTCAAACTAGTTATAGACAAATTTATTAACAATGAAATCTATATTAATAGTTTAATTTGGTCTAACCTCATTAACGTTGAAGTTACAACATATTAGCATCAAAATTTTGCCATCATAAAGATGTTGCTATTACGACAATCATCCACGACAAAAAGAGAAAAAAACATTGCAATTTTCAATTATTTTTAAAACAATACAACGTCATAATAGATTTTTGCCATCAATGTCGAAAATACACATCAAATTTTGCACCAAAATATAGCAGTTAATTTAAGTAATTGGTGGCCAAATTAACGTTATAACACTCTTCTAGCTTAGACATATGGCATAATTCTTAGCCCTACAAGTAAAACAAAATTATTGTAAATCTCCCATTACATTAAGTTTTTCTTCCTCTTTTCAGCATTGTATTTGCATTATTTCCTTCCATTTGAAATTAATTCAAACAATCACTATTTACCCACATTGATAAAGTACATTGACTTCAACCACAAATACAATGTAAAAAAATCCAATATATTAGTATTAGCAAAAATACAATACTAAACAATTTGATGCATTAATTTTAACAATAATACAATGAAAAATATGTTAATGTTAAAAATAATACAATACAAAACAATCCAATAATTTTATAATAAACATATATAATCAAGGATTGACTCCCTTAACATGGACCTAAGCTGAATTATTACACCTTACCCAATGATACTTCTGTAAAAATAATAAAAACAATTAGTGGGCAAAGTTGAAATTTGAACCGGGATTGACAATTACTTTTTCAATTTTGTTAAATTACAAATATATTTACATAAATAAAATGTCCCCCAATTTTGTGTAATAATTTATCCTAGTTTCACGATAATGGCTCCTAGCATCTCCAAAACTCCTTTCTTTTTAGACATTTTTGGGAGCTTGGGAATAGGTACAAGACGTCTCCAATTGGTTGACAACCATTCTAGGAACTTAAAAGCTTTTTGGGAGCTTCAAAGTCAAAGAAATTGGAGCTTGGGAACGTTTCAGATGGAATTTTCCATATAGGGAGCTTGTAGAAGCTAGCTCCATGTCTGATAGGAAGCTTCCACAAGCTCCCAAGCTTGTGGGCCCCAAATTGGTGTAGGAGCTTGTGGGCCCCAAATTGGTGCATCCTTAGCATGTCTTCTCAATGTTTTGGAGCCAATCTCACCACACCCCTTTAAAAAGCCATAAATTATTTTAAAAACCCTACTTTCTAACTATAAAATAACAACCCCATCATAAAGAATACACATTGTTTGGCATCATTTGCATTTAGCACATGTTGCATTGTGAGTCATTGTGTGAGTGAGATGCATTGTGAGTCTTTTGTGAGGACTTTTGTGAGGAGGGCCAAGGTGTATTGAATAGTCACATTTGAGTGAGGGCTTGAAGCACATTGAAGAGTCATGTGTGAGTGAGATGCATTAAGGAGCATTGTGAGTAATGAGTTTTGAGAAAAGATGGGAGGCATCTTGTTAGCATTTGGTCATCTCAACATTGTAAGTAGCAATGTGAAAATTCATGAGCAATAGCTAGCATGTCATTTTTTTAAACCAATGTTTTCCATGTATGCTTGTCATTGAGTGATATCTTGTAGTGTTGTAAGTTCTACTCTGTGGTTTATTAAATTTTGTTGTGTGGTTTAACTATTTTAATTGCCTCTGAGATTTGCAAGAGCCTAATAATAATAGCTACATGACATGTTTAAAGTTTTGTTACTTGTAACTCATTAAACAACTAAATATACTAAAGTAGTAAAGTCTAATGTACTATTTATATACTATATAGCAATTCTAGTAGACAATAGCAGACAAAGCTATCTCAAATTGGTCTCCAATTTGATTGAAATAAAATTTAAATACTAAAATTTGAGACATTGCAAATTGCTAGGAAACAAAAGAGTTCAAGAATGACCTACATTTTTATTGAAATAAATTCTAGAGTTGAAACATTGTTAGGAGGCAAAACATTCCCATATTGACATTATATTACAATTCTAAATTCTAGGTTTAACCAAATATGTATGTGGTGTGTTCATGTACCATGAATGTAATTTGAACATTGTTAAGTGTATCTTCAAACAACTCATAAATTGAAATATAATATATATCAACACACCATCCACTCTAGTGTTATAGCTATATTTTTCATTATCTGGGTATGGGTATCTTGTAGTCTAAAATAATTTTTAGATTTTTTAATACAAATGTTACTGCTCTCAACCTCAAGTTTCCTGCAATTTTGGGCAAAACTTATAGCCCTTCCACATTCTCCACGTTCCCACATTCCGAAAACTGATGCAACATAGCAATTTACCCCATTGCATTAATATATCTTCAACTCTTTTAATGGAAGAATTTCATATTTCTAAGCTGTAATCGTGGACGTCATAATCAAGTGACGATGTTGTAATTTAACAAGCTTAACGCTGCTGACCCTTGAAACATAAGCAGTCTGACAATAAACAATTTACTCTTCATGGCATTGCAATGAACATTTGCTCATTCACTTTAAGTGAACTGTAAAATTTGGTTTTAGCAACCCCACACGGTTGGCTTTTTAGAAAATATGTATGCATTTCATGTAACTGAGTAGAACAAATTAGTCGTTGACAGTGAAGTACACACAAGTTAGTGTTTCTCTGAGGTCGTTAGTTCTACTCTATTACTACCGAGGAGTGTGGCTTTACTTCTCAGAGGGCAGCCATTGATGTTGAGAAGTCATTCAACATGAACAAGCCGAAGGAATGCAGTAGTTTGAGAATTTGTTTATGTTCCTAATGGTTATACAGATAAACAGTCTCATTCGTGTATTTATAAAGATCTATATTGAATAATTTTCTAGAGATTATGTAAAACAGAGAGATTGGACTGTGTATGTAATGCATTGATGTTGTGGTAACACTTTCATATTCTTCTTTATTTTATGTATTTGTACATTCTTCTGTAAGCTTTATCGAATCAACCCTCTGCTTATGCCCCTAATTGCTTGAAGTGAGCCTTCTATTAAAATAGGAGTCCAGATGCTTTGCCAATTATTTTGGTAGATAAAATTTGGTACATAATGCAGTCATTATTTTAAATAAGAGATGGAAAATCCTAAATCACACCCGTAGATTTTCATCTACTGTTGTGGTCAATCCAAACCCCAAGGGAAACGAGGGATCATAGTGCTTGTCCCCCACGTTCATAGGCAGTTGATCAACACTCTTGAACCATGTTCTTGGCAGCTTCCCTTGAAAGCCATAATCTCCGAAAATCACATCTGTCACACCTTGGCCCTCAGTGCCAGGAAGCCATGCCGCAACAAAAGCATCCACCAATGGAAGGTAAGGTTCGATAACAAGAGGCCTTCCAGATATGAGGATTACGAGACATTTCAAGGAGCTACAGACGTTCTTAATCGTGTCACCTCCACCTAAAGGAATTGTCAAATTAAGATTATCCCCATTCATTTCTGCATAAGGTGCCTCACCTACAACCACAATAGCATATGAAAACCCTTGCCCTTTCACGTAATTTGCATCTGGATTTTGCTGATAAATAACCTCAGTAGAGGGGCTGACAGCAAATTTGATTGCTTGAAGAATTGTAGTTCCTGCATAACAAAAAAACAATATCGAAAAGTTCAATTGAATCACTGGCTTTTAATGTGCTAGTCTACAATAAATGGTAACTGGCCTAACATAAAAGTAAAAGGAATTCACCTATGGTCGAGTTTCCACTTAATCCTTGCCATTCTATTGTCCATCCACCACACTGATAGCCCAGATTGTTAGGATGAGTCCCGGCAACAAGAATCTTGGGAGCATTCTTATCCAAAGGAAGCAAAGGCTTTCCGGCCGACTTTCCATTTTTCAACAACACCAGAGATTTCCTAACAGCTTCTCTTGCCAACTCCCTGTGCTCCTGTTATTCCAAAAGTGACAGTTAGATGGCACGAAAACAGAGCATTGCAAGGCAAGCTCCAAGCTCCCGCTAGCATTGTTCATATGAAAGCTATGGAATAATGTGATTAAAAAAATTATTCATGATTGTTTATCTATATTTTTCAGACTAGCTTTTGTTAAACTTTCCGTAGAAATATTGAAAAGCAAAATTCAGCAGAAAAGCACAAAAGAAAGAACCCATGAGGTCTGTTGCTGTGGAAGATATGTTTTTAAAGACACTAACATGAGCCCTATTTATAAGAAAACCAACATTGTCAAATATATAACAGCATGGCTCTTAACCATTCATCCTAAGGAACTGCCAATGAACAAAAAACAGCACACACTTCACCTTGCTGCCAAAATGGTTGGCTAGGCTTGGATCAGCCATAGGATATTCAAAGAGTCCCATGGTGAATTTCACTGTCAAAATTCTTCGAACTGCATCATTTATTCTGGTCATGGAAATTAAACCACCTTTGACTTGTGAAGTCAGCTCGGTAATAAAGTTTGTGAAATTTTCGGGAACCATCACCTAAGGAGCAGATTTCCAATAGAAAATGTCAGACATGAATCTCATAGATATTAATAGGTTACCGTCGGTATGGAGCAATATTTAATTAGGGAAACTGAAAAGTGAGCAAGACTATCTAGTATGGGAGAGAAATACACTACCATGTCAATCCCTGCACCCACACCATCAAAAACTGACAAAGAGTAATTAGCACCAGGTGGGCTAGTTATTCTGTCAATACCTTGCCAATCTGAAATAACAAAGCCCTGTGACGGCATCATTGTAAACGAATTGGTTAAATGTTTTAAATGATATAAACTTTTGAAAAGGTTAAAACCAGGATGGATCACGATTATAAGAATACCCAGCAACATTACCTTGAAGCCAAGTTGCTTCTTTAGAACCTCGGAAACGAGAAAACGGTTAGCATGCATCTTCATTCCATTCCAACTGGAATAGGAAACCATAATGGTGGAGACTCCTTTGGCGATGGCATCAAAATAGGGGGTCATGTGGATGTTGACTAATCCTTTATAGTCGATGACAGTGTTATTCTCATCGATACCGTTGGTTGTTCCGCCATCACCCACAAAGTGCTTAGCACAAGCTGCAACATTTGACCTGAGAGGGATCAATAGATCACTAATTGTGTGAAAAATCTATTTCGGAAAACGGTGGCATATTAGTTGATTGATCAAAGAAATTCATGTTCCATGGGAAAAGTCGAATGAATAAAATAGACGGTTTGAAACTTACTGTCCAGCTATAAAAGGCACCCCCTTTGTAGAATTGGCAGGAGGCTGCCCCTGCAGACCGAAGATAATCTGTGTCATGGCCTTGACAATTTTTGGATCCTCACTGTAGCTCTCATAGCAGCGCCCCCATCGAGGATCTCTGCAAACCTGCCCACACCAAACAAAACACTCTAAGCAATGCGAACTTTACTCTCATTTAAGTAAACTTTCATCAAGAACACTCAACGCAAGATTCTTACAGCAACACATGGAGCAAACGTGTATTGAATGCCAGTAGCTCGAACTTCCAAAGCTGTAGCAGCTCCTATTCTTCTAGCCAGATCAGGATCCCTGCATCAAATCGGTACAAGTTGTAAGTGAAGCTTCCTAGATGATTTTGATTTTGAGCTAGGGTAGATCAGGGCTCAAAACGTAGTTATTGTGTGTTTATTAAGAACCCACATTTCTCACCCAGATTTTTTATCATCCCAATTCACTTACTCAAAATTTTGTTCGTGGCAATCCAAGTGACCCTAGGCACTTTCCAAATCATTCCCTCCTAAAATTTTGAATTTTGCTCATAGCAATCAAGGTGATCGTAGGCACTTTCCAAATCATTGCATCCTACGATACTGCTCATAGCAACCAAGGTGACCCTAAGCACTTTCCAAATCATCGCCTCAGAGTAATCTAGATCACACAAAGCACTTTCCAAATAATTGTCTCCTAAGAATTTGCTCATAGCATAGCAAATCAAGTGACCCTGGACACTTTCCAAACCAGTGACTCTTAAAAATTTGCTCATAGTAATTCAAGTGACCCTAAACACTTCCCAAATCATTGCCGGTCTCCTAAGATTTTGCTCATAACAATCCAGGGCACTGTCCAAATCATTGTATCCTAAGATTTGCTCATAGCAATCCAGGGCACAGCCAAGGTACCTTCCAAATCATTGCATCGTAAGGTTTTGTCAATAGTAATCCAAGGCACACCCTCAGCACTTTCCAAAGCATGGTCTCCTAAAGGGTGAAGGTAAAAGTCCATTAATTCATCTCACAAAAAGGCAATGCCCAACGATATAAGCATGTGCTGGTCTCTTAAAGTAGCAAGAGGCTACAATCTTTTTGTTTTTTAACAGCAACATCCCTTATTTTTTGGCCAAAGTTGGGACTTAATTCCATCCAAACCTATTACCAAAATCTTCCACGGTAGTGGAAAACTCTAATAGATTTGCCCCTCAATAGACAACATGAGGCTAAAATCAACATGAGGCTAAAATCTTTATTGGCATCTAGAGATCAAGGGTTTTATGTCATCTAGCAGAGACCACTTAACCAACTCACATGTTTAAACTTTAAGCTATTGCTATGAAGAGAAAAGGGAAGAGTTGATATTCTACTTGCCTGGTAGCTCCAAGCCCAATATTGTGAGGGAACATGGTAGCCCCATAGGCATTGTTATGCCCATGCACAGCATCAATGCCATACATCATTGGAATCTGAAGACGAGTAGACATGGCACCCTTCTGGAGATCATCCACCATGTTGATCCATGTAGCCGGAGATGCCTTAGGTGCAGGCACGCTACCTCCTCCGCTCAGGACACTCCCTGCATTACAACAATACCCTCTCACCGTCAACAACAGACCAAGACTATGTTAACCTCGCATCGTACCTGTTTCAGTTATAATCTCAAATGGGCTAAAGCGTGTTAGATCTGGATATAATATGAAATGGAGAAAGAGAAGTTTCGAGATAGACTAATAAATCTAGTGTGTGTTGTTACCAATGTAGTATTTTTTCATAACATCTGCAGTGGCATCTGATCTTTCAATCTGGGTCATCTGTCCTATCTTCTCTTCCACAGTCATCCGTGCCAGCAAGTCCTCAACACGAGCAATGATGGGCTGAGATGGGTCCTTGTACTTAGCATACCCAATGGCTCCTGCACATTTGCATAAAACCACAACAGACAGCAACAAATACCATCCCGAATTCATTCTGCTCGCCATCGATTCTTCCACTCCACTCTACCCATATGAGCCCAGGAGAACTGAGGATAAAAGATAAATAGAGCACGATTGAAGGATAAATGTTAGTTGCCTGACAACAATGTGGAGAATACGAACATACCAACAACACGTCTGCGTTTCTAGACCGTTGATTTTGAATTTGAAAAAGACATTTATTTGGTTTGCTGATTTGACATTCTGCTTGCCACCTAAATTATGTAATCTGAATATAGTTTTGTTTTTGGCATTAGGACTCGTTACGCTGAAAGGGTATTTGTTTTTGTCATTAGGACTTGTTATGACGAAAGGGTACATTGACAATGAGTACAATTAATTACTTTTTAATTTAAAATTTTAATTTGATGGCTAACAATTGAAGATGCTGGTATATTTTTAGTCGTCCTTCAAATCAATGAATGTGATTTCCTCTTCATAACTTCCTTGTATTTTTGAATGTATCCGTTAACCTGTTTATCTTTTAACATTTACCTAATCATATTAAGAAATTACTATAGCACTATATAATTGCCACGTTTAAATGATTAAACTTTAGATTTAGCACGCTCGTTGTGCTGACTGTAGACGCTCATTTTCTGGTTGTATGTTTCATTTTCTACTGTGCGTTTTATTTTTTATCCGAACCTTTCAATTTTGAGTGGTTGTGCTAGTAATAGGTAAGATCATATCATGATTCTTATGATACTACAACGACTACAAATGCCATAGTCTACAAATGCCATAGTAGAGGCTAGGTCCTTCTCATTAACAACTACAAGTGTCAGGTCCTTCTCATTAAAAATCCAAGTGCCATAATAAAGGTTAGGTCCTTCTCATTAACAACTACAAGTGCCAGGTCCTTCTCATTAAAAATCCTATTTGATATGAATAATGAGGTCCTTCTCATTAAAAATCCTATTTGATATGAATAATGAAAGTGTTTGAATTTTTTTAACTTGAAAAATCATATTGATATATAATATATTTAATTAATTATAAAAATAATGGACGATTCTTAAAACTTAGAACATTTAAACTATAGTTAACTAGATAATTTCAAACATTTTCAATTTTCCATATGATATTATTAAATTTTATATTAAAAAAATTTGTAAATCTTCTTATACATCCATTATTTTTTTCTAATATATTTTGTTTTTTTTTATTTTTATTAAATTTTATATTAAAAAAAATTTAAATCTTCTTACACATCCATTATCTTTTTCTTTTTTTTTTATTCACACTTGGCCAACGCATATTTTCTATGAGCATGTGGTTATTTATGTGCATTTTTTATAGGTAAAAAAAATTTGTGTATACATATTTGGTGCACTTACATATTCTCTTATAAGTATTTCTTATTGGCCAACGCATATTTTCTATGAGCATGTGGTTATTTATGTGCATTTTTCATAGGTAAATAAATTTTGTGTATCCATATTTGGTGCACTTACATATTCTCTTATAAGTATTTCTTATTTTAATTATTACATTAATAGTGATTGATTCAAAAAGTTGTTGAATCGAAAAAGTTTGAAAATTAACTACAATAAAAGCAAACCATTTATTTACGATAATGACGGGATTTACAAATATATGAATGGTAGGAACATATTCACCCATTATTAATTGTGAAGTTTAAATAATAAAAATATTCACGACCACAATGTTGTATTTTTTATTTTATTTTTTAATAATGTGAAGTTTAAATAATAAAAATATTTACTACCACAATACCACAATGTTGTATTTTTTATTTTATTTTTTAAATCAAAAAAGAGTAGAGCCTAATATATTAATTAATTGTCCAGAAAAGAGGGGCAACTAGAAACATCATGTATGTCAGTTGTCTCGCCATGTAAGCGAAAACCGAGACAGTTGGTTGTCTATGCAGTATGTGAAACAAAAAAACTGGTTGCCATTTGTTTTGTCCGAAGGAAACCAAGACAGTTGGTAGGCATTGGTCTGAAAGAAAACTTTGAGTCTGAAAGTTGCAAAATAATGGCTTCTAGCCATGACTAGCCTCAGGGAAACCAAGAAAAAACTAAAACTATTGACTGTGACATTTACCCGGTGGTCTCTGCATCATCCATGTCGCCTTTACCATCCTTGTCCCCGGACTTGGCTATCAGCATGAAAGGCTGAGCACACGTCGACCAGGGTTGTCCTGGCAGTGTATTTGAGTAGGCATCGTAGAGCAAGTCGACTCGTTGACTGACTAGACTGATGCGGTGGATTAGGTCCTCCACCAAGCTCCTCAGTTCAAAGACTAACGTCAGGTGGTTCGGGTGGAGGAGTGACAATTGGACATGCTCTACCTCATGCATGGCAGAAAGAGGACACGGCATAGGAGCGATGTCACCCTCCTCATCCAGACTAACCCCTAGCAACTCGCCTTCCAGACCAGTTGCCTCATCCTCGACTGACTCGTTCCTTCCCAAGACTTTTGTTGGAGAGACCTCTGCTGCCTCCACATCTGCTGAAATTTCTGCAGTGATGTAGCAGGGGGGGAAATCGACCAACTGGGCTTCTCCTCTTTTAGAGCCGTGATGATTCTTGGTGGCCAGTTGGGTACTTTCCCCTGGAAAACAAGTTGGTGGGTTCCAATTTTATGGAACGATGAAGAGCAGGTGTGTTGGGGGGATTTGAATGGGTTCATTCGGGATGATTTCTTCGATATAGGCCATGGGAGGCGTGTCAGGCCACCTATTTTTTCGTACAAGTTGCGTCTATGCCAAGGACAATGCACGCTCGAAATTCTGTTGTCTCTTTCTGCGCGCAACCAAAGCATACCAGGCAGCCCCCCTGCGGGGCTTGCCTCGTTCCCATGGCATGTGGAGGTGCCAAGCGGTGGCCCTGGCAGCAATGATGTAGCTACAATCACACCCGAGCTAAAGGATGCCCAAATTCTGCGGCTTCGGCTCGAAATGAGCCCCTTCTTTTCCAAAATCGAATAAATTCATGAGGAGTAATGTGACCAGACCCGTCATTAAGACAATCCGTTGAGTTCTCTGTGACTTTGTTCCCTTCACGCACGTGAGAGGTCTTGGCTCAATGGTTTGGCTGCTTCGGCTTGCTCCCATCCTTAATGGTGAGGGGATGGGAGCCGGTGGCCTGTATTTAAGGCCGGACCAAGCAATGTACCACGTGTCGTCCCTATGCGAGGTGGCACCCCATCCGAGGCCACAATGTTGTATTTTACTATTATTAGTTCCAGGCATTAATAAGGTTGTACATTCAATTGAAAATTTGACTGCAATATATGCATTGGTGGTTAATTTTGGCATTTGGCATAGCATACTTGATAAGAAGCTCGAATTGGAAAGAGTAATGTTCAACTTAATATTGCTAACATGGGTTGGATTACACAACCTGGGTTGTTTTTAGAGGGCTTTATCTTGGGTTGATTTCTATTAAGTTTAAGAATGTTTATAACTATTACAATGTAACATTGATTTTATTATTAAGTTATGTAACGTTGATTTTATTATTAAGTTTGTGTAATGATGTTGGTTAATGGAGAAATGATTATGGTAATGAAATAAATAAGTAATTAAGTTGGTGATTATTTGGTTAAGTCGTGAGAATAAAAGTTTCAAAAATGTCAATGCATTTGAAAAATAAGATATTTTTCTTAATTAATGAATGCTGACTTGTTTAAGTTATATTAGGCATAGTTATAAGAAGAAAGCATTTGGAAAGAATCAATATCTTTTATTTTTATAGAGGAAAATGTAAAACCCTCTTTCATGATAAGTTATGGCATGGAAAGGTAAAGACAAGTCACAATATACACATCCATATAATTTTCATTGTTTCTAGCTTTTATGGTTGTGCACGCAACCATATATGCATATAATGTAATTATTATGATATATATATAGAGAGACAAATGAGTACGAGTATATTGATATTATTGAAATTCATAGCAATTTATTGGACAAAAAAATTAATGATGTTAACTATCTAATTTAAGATTATTTAAAGTTTTATTTTTATTAATTTTTTTTATTAAATTTAGGGGTGAATTGAAAATCATAACAACTAATTGGGAAAAAAAATTAATGATATTAACTATCTAATTTAAGATTATTTAAATCTCTACTTTTATTAAATTCTTTTATTAGATTTAAGGGTGAGAGCTATAATGTTGATCTATAACTTTTATATAACAAATTGTCCTTACCTTAGATAAGACCTTAAAGGACCAATAATTTAGTAATTTGTTAATAGTTATGATTTGTTAAATTAGAATTAAAAAATTATATTACAATAATTTAATTTAATTTAATTGAAATTAAATTAACACAATATTTATAAATAAATTATTAAAAAACAATATGTTTTTGTTAATAATTATTATAGGTGAAATATAGCTAAAAAGTTGTTTCTCAATACTTTAATTTCAAGGGACATTTATGTAGCTATCATCCAACTAACTGCATTGAATTTGAAATAAAATTACTAAAATGCAAGTTTGATATCGATTAAAAAAGTTGAACTTTCAACCATGTTTACAGATTTTAAGAAGATTGAATTTGTAATAGAAATACTAAAATGCATGTTTGACATAGATTAAAAAAGTTGAGTTTCCAGCCTTATTTACTTGTAATTTACCTCCAAAATGGAAGGAGTTTAGTATAACTTCCACAACATGTGATGGAACGTGCAAAGAAGTGCATAACTTAACAAGTACATTGATTAAAGATACAATTTGCTTCCAATGTATGCATATTATATGAATTTTGAAGCAAGGATTATATCTATGTTTATAGTTTATGCATAAAAAAAAATCCATGCTCTTCAATTTTTAATGTTGAAAGAAATTTTTATTTTTATATTATGTTGATCTACTTTGTTAAGAAAAAGTCACAATAGTAACGTTACAGTTTTCATTTGCATTGTTTTATGGTGGATAACCCCTTATTTGTTGTTTTATGGAAAAAGCAATGACCTATCTCATTGAGAAGATTGTTTGACATGGCCACTTGCTATACCGAGAAAAAGTAGAAGGTGCATAAGAAAACATATGTCCTCGGTAAGAGCAACAAGAGAGGGGCACACATTCCTTCAAATGCATTCACTTAGTGGAGATGAATCACAAAGATCCAAGAAAATTGTAGTAAATAAAAAAATCTCATTCATGAAAGGCTTATGTAGAAACCATATATTCACTGCCAAGGTCTACAATTTTGCACATTTCTAGTATTCAATAAAGTTATGCAAGATGGGCGTCAAGTTCACCAAGCTCTTTCAGCCTTTGTTTCCCAAGAGGAAACACATTTTACAAAACATTGCAAGGTAATTGCAATAAGGAATGTGGAAATGTTATTGCTTTTATTCTATGGGTAAGTGAATCTTTTAATTCATCATTATGGGAAATTTGAGGTCTAAATGCGTCTCCTAAGAAAATGATAAAATAAGAGCTAAAATAATGAAATAAGAGTTATGAATTTTCAAAAGAAAAGAAATAAAACTACTTTTTGAAATCATATTTTGGACTTAGCTCCTTATAGTTTTACTCAAATTTCAAGGTAGGAACTTATTGTGTAATATTCCAGATATAAAAAAGTATGAAGAACATAAATAAATAGCTAGAAGTGGCAGATGAACAACAATGTAACCAAGATGACACCACAATAATACCAAATTGATACTAGAATAACAACAGAAAGAGCACTTTGATTACTGAGAGCAATGTTCACTTGCCTCTTTGAGGGGGCAACCTCCAGCAGAGCAGAGCTCTATTAAAATAATATCCAAGATAAAAGTTCTCATACCCTCGACTCCTATTTATACTAAATATGTCTATCAAAAGAACCATCTAGAGGAAGATCTTTCTAGAAGCGGAAGCTTCTATTAGGTCTTCTTACATTGGACTTATTCTTCCTTATTGCTAGGCCTTATTAATATTGACCTTTATTACATCGGAATATATTATTCTACCTATGTGAGGTGTTAGGTCCCTAACATGCCATCCCCCTTAAAAACAACCTTGTCCTCAAGGATTGAGATGTGGAAATTTCTGCATAATGGTAGTTGGTTCCCAAGTGGCATCTGTTGGAGTTGTATCTTTCCACTGGACTAACACTTCCTTGATGGTTCGCTGACGCAGATGATGCTCACACTGGTCCAAAACTGCTTGTGGTTGTAGCCAAATGGTGCCTTCTTTATCCAACTCGGGAAGGTTGGTTCGAGTTTGGCACTTAGTTCCAATCACCTTCTTTAAGCGGGAAACATGAAAAACAGGATGGAGCTTAGAATGACTAGGCAAAGCTAACTGATAGGACACATGTCCCACACACTTGAGAATGGTATAAGGACCATAAAATTTGGGTGCCAGTTTCTGACAATGGTTAGCTTTGAGGGAATTTTTCTTGTAAGGTTGTTGTCGAAGAAACACTTGATCCCCTTCTGCAAATTGACGTTCAGAGCGACCTTGATCTGCTTGTTGCTTCATGCGATTCTGGGCCATGACCAAATTCTCTTTGAGGGTATGAAGAATAGCCTCTCAAACTGTAAGAGTTTGGTCAACCACCTGGACCTTCAAGACACCAGGAAAATATGAGAGAACTGAAGGTGGCTTTTGTCCATATATTGCTTCAAAAGGAGTCATGCAGGTAGATGTATGGTACAAAGTGTTGTACCACCATTCAGCTAGTGGTAACCATTGAGCCAATTGATTTTGCCTTACCGAGGCAAAACACCTCAAATATGTTTCCAAGCACTTGTTGACAACTTCAATTTGACCATCAGTCTGGGGATGATAAGTTGTGCTGAGATGTAATTGGGTGCCTTGTAGCTTGAACAGTTCTTGCCAAAAATTGCTGGTGAAAGTTGGGTCGCGATCAGAAACAATAGAATGTGGTATGCCATGAAGCTTGAAGACTTGATCCATGAAAAGTTGAGCCACAATGGATGTTGTAAATGGGTGTTGAAGAGAACATAAATGAGCATACTTGGAAAGACGATCAACTACCACCATGATGACTGATTTATTGCCCGATTTAGGTAAGCCTACAATGAAATCCATAGAGATACCCCACCAAATAAAAGGTGGAATTGGAAGCGGTTGTAGTGTGCCAGGAGATTTGACTATTTGGCCCTTGTTGCATTGACACACATCACATTCGACCAAAAAATTATGAACGTCTTGTTTCATACCATCCCAGAAAAAAAAACATTTGACCCTATCATAGGTTTTGGTAAACCCGAAGTGCCCAGCTATGGGTGTAGCATGAAGCTCAAAAAGTACCATGGATTTAATTTTTGTATGTTTACTTAAATACAAACAACCTTTGTATCGAAGCTCATCATGGATCCAAGAGTACCCTGGGGAAACTGGAGAATCGGACTACAATTGTTGTATCATATGCAAACTTTTGGGATCGTGTAGCCATTCCTAGCGAACAACTTGGAGCCAATTTGGTACAATAAAGGAGAAGAAAAAAGGGACCCTTCATCTTCAAATTTTCTAGAAAGTGCATCGACAACCACATTATCTTTGCCTTTCTTGTAAATGATCTCATAATCATATCCAAAGAGCTTAGTCACCCATTTTTGTTGCTTTGGGGAGGAAATGCGTTGTTCCAGAAAATACTTGAGGCTTTGATGATTTGTATTAATTTGGAAGCGTTTCCCCAATAGATAAGGGCGCCAAAGATCAACGACATGCAAAATAGACATTTCCTTTTCATAGATTGATTTTCTCAAATTTTTCTCAGACAATTGTTTGTTGGTAAAGGCCAAAGGTCGACCCTCTTGCATAAGGACAACGCCAATTCCTTTCCCTGAAGCATTACATTCCAGGACAAAGTTCTTTGTGAAATCATGAAGGGTCAAGGCTAGAGCGGTGCACATGGCCATCTTCAAGGTTTGAAAAGCTTGAGCAATTTTTGTAGTCCAAGTGAAAGAATTATTTTTAAGGAGTGCAGTGAGAGGTGCCGCAATCTTTCCATAATTCTTAACAAACTTGCGATAATAACCTGTTAAGCCCAGAAATCCACACAAGCTTTTGAGAGTCTTTGGGCGAGGCCAATCTTCCATAGCTTCAATGTTTTTAGGATCCACCTTGATGTCGACCTTGCCAACAAGATGACCCAAGTACTCGACTTTTGAGGCGCCAAAAGCACATTTAGATTGTTTCAGGAAAATTTGGTGCTGAGAGAGTAGATGGAGAACATTTAGATCAAGTTTAGTAAAGAACTAGGCGCCACTCAATTCATCCAAGAGGTCATCAATGACAGGAATGGGAAATTTGTCTTTAATGGTGAGTTTGTTGAGGGTGCGGAAGTCAGGACACATGTGCCAATAACCTTCTTTCTTAAGGACCATGACCACTGGATAATAGTAGGGGCTTGTACTAGGGAGAATCACACTTGCGTTGAGCAGTTCTTGAACCATTTTCTCAATTTCATTTTTTTGGGAAAAGGGGTGACGATATGGACGAATATTAAGAGGAAGGCATCCTGGGACAAGGGGAATGGAATTATCATGAACACCACGGGAAGGAGGGAGTCCCTGTTGAGTGGAAAAAACCACATGATGGATTGGAGGTCCTGCGACACATAGGGTTTCTCAGTTGCTTATATGGCATGGAGTTGGGAAATAACGCCAGAATGACCTTTTTTGAGCAGCTTTTCCATGCAATGGGAACTAATGATCTCTGGGGAACCGATGGTGATTCCTTGGAACTTATATTGTTGTCCCTCCTGGTCGAATTGCATGGTTAATTCCTTAAAATCCATGAGAATGGGACCCAAAGTCCTTAGCCATTTTTCACCCAGCACAATGTCACAATCGCCCATGTCGATAGCAAACATATGAGATTTCAGGTGGTAGTCACCAATTTGGAGACACACATTTTCACAATGCCCTCCACATTTCATGGACTCGCCATTGGCAATCATGATTTGGAAATTATTGACTGCACAGATATAGAAATTAGTTTATTGGGCAATGTGGCGATGAATAAAATTATGGGTGCTTCCACTATCAACAAGAATGATGAACTTCCTATGCTTGATGTAACCAATTAGCTTGAGGGTTTGGGGAGCAAAGAAGACAGTGAGAGAATTTAGGGAAATGATCGGTTCTACTTCGGGAGGGTATGAGGGAGGGGTTATGTCAGTGGGTTCAGGTGACACAGACACAAGGGGAGCCTCAACATCCTCTTCTGAAACATCCTCCGAGATGGCCATGAGGACATGGGCACAAATCTCATCCTTGAGGCCACTGATAAAACATTCTCAGAAAAAAGCATTAGACATGCCCTCTATACGAAAAGCCAGTCGCTCAAAAGAAGCTATAAAGTCTTCCACTGTGCCAGATTGTTTCAACTTTTGCAAACGACCTAAATGGTTGGTGTCAGTGTCAAAGCATTCCTAAATCTCTACAACAAAGTGTGTCCAAGCAACATACCCTTGGCGGGCAATTTTTCTCCATTTCCACCATTGCCAACGTTCTTGATCTAGATGGAGAACACCATAACGGAGTTTCGCCAACTCATCTGTAATGTCGTACAAAGAGAAATAATGTTCCATTTGAGTTATCCAGCCAGTGGGATCTGATCCATCAAATTTGGTCACATCCACACGCGAAAGGCATAGGTCACGCTGAAATTGATGGGGCTGAAAATTCTGGGAATGAGAGGAAGTTTCACCTTCGGTATGAAAAGTTGGGTCAGATAAGGGAGGATTTGCAGGGATATGCAGCATGGTGCAAATCATCATAGTGACAGATTCAAGCTGGGTAGTAATGTCTTGTTTGAGGTCTTGTTTGAGTTCCTCGATTGAGGCAGCGATGGAGGAATGCATGTTTTTATTGATGGTGGCAATATTGGAACTGAGTTGTCTCACTTATTGTTGGGTCTTTGTGAAATTAGAGTGTAAGGTATTGAAGCGAGCTTCCAAGTCTTGGCTACAACTATGGGCCATGATGACGAGGGAACAAAAAAGGGGCGGGTAGGGTCACACAAAAACAAAATAAAAAAAATGATAGGTATGCATGCAATAAGGGCGAAGAGAGAAATCCAATGGAATAGGTCTCAAATAATGGTGCCAACATGATCCAAACATATTTTTTTTACGCATGCGGAGTTATATTTCTATCTAAAGAATATTGCAGTGATGAAATGCCCAAATTCTTAATCAGGAAGAAATGTGTAGTAATTTGGCAACTCGAATGCAAGAGACACAATTGCGTGGCAATAGATCTTGTATGTTCTAATTTTTTTTTTCATCCCCAAATGTTAGGTATTCAAGGGTTCTACAGACAAGGGTTTTCCCTGTGCTATATCTCTCTGATATATGTGCGGGTTCCAACACTAGTACTCAACCCAATATCTCAGGGCACCAACTAAGGAGGCTAGACCGTGCCCTTAGTCGTACTACCCGACTACCTAGGTACTAGAGAGTATCTTCTCGAGTGTTGTTCTCGGTGGCACTATAGAAGTCAGGCGACCAATCAATTTATCTATGGAGGTCTTCAAGAAATCTAGGTCGATCTATATACAAGTGATGTCAGATGCGCCACCACTTGAAGGGGTACCAACAAGGGTTACAAGGGTGGCCAACAGATGTGCGCTTAAGTACCACTTGTATTTCCTATGTGTATGAATCCCTGACCATGATTTTATGCATGTAACGACGGATCTTTGTAGCTTAAAGACGTCGGAATATGTCTCTAACTTAGAAAAAAAATAACCCACAATTTTCTGCCGAGGAAGGTGCTCTAATACCACTTTTAATATTCGAGATATAAAAAAGTATGCAGAACGAAAATAAATAGCTAGAAATGGCAGATGAACAACAATATAACCAGAACAACACCACAATAATACAAAATTGATACCAGAATAACACCAGAAAGAGCACTTTGATTACTAAGAGAAATGTTCACTTGCCTCTTCGAGGGGGCAACCTCCAACATAGAAGAGCTCTATTACAATAATATCCAAGACAAAAAATTTCATACCCTCGACTCCTATTTATACTAAATATGTCTATCAAAAGAACCATCTAGAGGAATATCCTTCTAGAAGTGAAAGCTTCTATTAGGTTTTCTTACATTGAACTTATTCTTCCTTATTGCTAGGCCTTATTAATATTGACATTTATTACATCGAAATATATTATTCTACCTACGTGAGGGGTTAGGTCCCTAACATATTAAAGGCAGAATTAAATTTGGCATCCAACAAGTACCCACTCTACATACTTTTGATAGACCCACGATGAGATCAATTGGAAATACATGAAACAAGAAACATCTTTTTTTCGTGTATTTCTAGTTTATCTCAATGTGGGTCTATCAAAAGTATGAAGAGTGGGTACTAGCTGGATGCAAAATTTGATTCCACATCCAATAAGTACCTACACTTGAAATTTAAGTAAACCTATAAGGAGATAAGTTGAGATTCCTTTCCCTCCAAAAATATTTACCCTTATGGTTGACATTATCATAATCCTATTGGTTCTTTTAAAGTTGATTTTGATGATGCATTTTTTGAACATCCAATTTTTACCTCAAAATTCCTCTAATTTTAATATTATTTTTATGTGGTTGAGATCTAAATATAAAATCTAGAATAGAAATATTTAATCTCAACAATAAACCAAACACTCGCATAAAATAATCAATCACAAGAATGAGATAAAACCCGTGAGGTAGGGTAACACCATATATTAATCCTTATGGAAAGATAACACTCCTCAAGCAATGCTTGATACATTCACAATATTCTTCACTATGTTTATTACATTGCTTATTCTTCCTTTTATACTACTATCTACCTCATAATAAAATTCTAGAGAAGGAATCTTCTAGTAAACCTTCTTGCTACATCTATCTACAAACAAATTATTTCTAATTCTATGAATCTTGCATTGCAAGGATCTCTTAAATTAGGATGATTTTTCAAATTTATGGAATTAAAGATTTGTCAAACTCATGGAATTCAATGATATGTTCATTAATGTTATGAAGATTTTGGTAATGTTTTGATGTAGATATAGATATAATAATTCTTCAGACTTATATAGAATTCAATGATATGTTGGTCAATGTTATGAATTCTACATTCCAAGGGTATTTCCAAGATGCTCTAAGATAGGTGTTTTATTTCAAGGGAGATAATCTCGGGAGAAAAAATAGGAATTATCTGTAAGTACATGTATATGTTGCCATTTGTTTTGAGCATATATTCATGTTACAATGATATAAAAATTATATTTATGAAAATAACTAATTATATCTCCAAGTCCATCTTATTGTAATAAACTAAATAAAACACCCCGGATGGGGTGCCATGTAGCACACAAGAGCCACATAACACCAGCTCGAGCCAAACCATAAATATGGCAGGCTGGCTCCCATCCCCTCTCCATTAATAATGGGAGCCTGCCTTAACTGCATGTCAAGAGCCGAAGGACGACTCCCTCGCATGAGCAGAGTGACGACAAGAAAATTTAATGGTTCGAGGGTGATAATGGGAGAAGTCATTTCACTCCTCCTCGATATCATCTAGAAATGCACCAACCTTCACCATTTTTCCCTCGACCTACACCAGGAAAGCAGCTCAGTGCTCTGGTGTAGCCATTGCAAAACTTTTTGCAAGCTTGTCATTTGCATCACCTTCTCGATGCCATGGGAGAGAGGCAGGTCGCATCGCGGCCCTACCTGGCATAGTTTGGCAGCGCGACAGAGGAGGCGACAGATGCTAGAGCGAGCACTCTTCATATCCCGCACTCAGAGAATTTAGGCAACAGGCAGAGAAGGGATGGTCAGGTCACCTCCAATGGATTACGTGGAGGAAGTTATCCCATAGGAACCCATTAAGATATCTCCGAAGTCCCTTCTCTTCACTATGCTAGAGAATTGGCAAGCCCCAAGCAACTTCTTCGCGGAAGACACTAAGCCAACCACTGCGGTTCATCACGACACCAACACCATGGAGACGAAAATAGAAGAGGTCCACATCTGCATCGTCGAGGAGGAATTCCCGAAGGAATTCCTTCACATGGTCTCACGGGACGCTCCACTTCCAGAAGGCTATGATCTTTCCAGCGCCGCAGCGAAGGACGAGGACCCCGAGAAGAAGGAAGGAGCACAGGGTTGGCGCGCAACGATGGAGCACATGACAGAGTGTAGGCTATGGAGGTTCCAGGTGGCACGACGATGGAATGTGGTGAGGTCTTTGCACCACCTCCTATCTCGATTATACCGAAACCATGGCGTTCCCCCCCTACCCTTCTTCCACCCGAAACAATTGGAATTACTGCTTGATCTAAGGAGCTAGATGGAAGATCAGGTTCACCGTGGAACACTCATGCACCAATGCATTGATATGATGTATGAAGCATTATCCAATGCACCAGCGGGGCAAAAATGTCTAATGTGTGCAAGACCTTTTTCCCTACCGACTCGAAATGGACCACACAACAGAGACCTTGACAAAGCCACTTCTGCTGCTAATGGGTAATTGCATGGTTGAGAGTTCTTTTGGTTCTGGTTAATCTATAATAGGTGTTTGATCATGGCCAGTCTAACCTCTTTTTGGTTAAGTTCCAAGTCCAGTCTAGTTTTAATTCTAGTTTTAATGGTTAATGTAAAGACTATGAGCTGTCACCTGCCCTGGTTTCCTCTTGGCAGGGCAGTTGGCAGACCACCCTTTTTGGACATGGACATCCAAGGCTTCCAACTGTCCCGATTTAAGCTAATTCGACAGAACAATTGGCAGCCTAGTGACAGGTGTTATTGTTGGGGCCGTGATATGACTGATTTTATGATGTTAATTAGATCCTTTTTGTCGAATGTCTATATGCGTTTTCCTGTTTTGAAGAAGTTTTTGAAGAGCATTTGTGTCAAATCGCTATGATCCACACCAGGTATTCATAATTCATGTTTTGCGATGATTTTGAGTTTAAATCAACATGTTTTTATGATCCCAGGAAACTAATTTGCATTTTGTATGTCACAGGGAAAAATCACAGCTTGTTTTTTCTTTCGGAACTCCGTCTGGTACTCCATCCGACACTCAGTCTGGTACTCCATCCGACACTTCGTCCGACACTCCGTATTGCACAAAAACGATGGGCGATTTGGTGGTTATGGTATTGGCGGCCAGTGATGGGTGAATTAGAGACATGGGTTTTGCTCGTGCTTGTGACCTCCAACTATTGAACTCTTGACAACTCGATTTGGGCTGTTATGTCGGGTGATTATTGGCTCGCCTCATTTCAGCAGTTAGGGCATCTTAAATGCAATTTACTGTTTTTAGAAGAGGATTGACCCTCCAGTGGTTGACCTCTCAGTTTTTAAAGCTTATAAATACCACCTCAGTGGTCAGACAATAGTTAAGAAGAAGTTCAGGAATAGAGAGTTAGAGAGAAAGACAATTTTTATTGTTATTTTTCCAGAATTGTGTAAAACCTGCGTTTTTAGTTTTAATGGTGAAATCGCTTTGTTGAAGTTCGTGGTGTGTGTTGAGCCTCTAAATTGACATCCCCACTACCCTATCATACTCCTCATTTATACATTTTTGGCCTACCTAAGCTTGGATAAATGACAAAGAACACTACCATTAACCATTGATGAGGTCATAAGGTAAAGTATAATTGAATTCATGCATTTTGTGGTTTATTGAGCTAGGAGACTAAATGTTTCATGTACCAATGTTTTAAATTTCCACATGTAACCTTTGACCTCTAGATGAGTCCAACATTTCTGTGTYAGCTCAGCCATCCGGTACTTATGCGCCAAATTGTCACTGTCCAAATCCGGTACCAAGCGCACCTTTCATTTAGATCCGGTACTGAACTATTCATTGTCATATCCGGTACCAACGGCCGCAAACTGTTCTAGTCCGGTACCAACCGCTTGCGTACTGTTCGGATCCGGTACCATTTACCGAATCTCACCTGTCACGATCCGATACCAATACAGGAAGAAGAATATACCAAGTTTAGCTTCAGATCGTGACCAAGATAATTGTTGGATGTTTGTTGAATCATCAAATCTATAGCAAGGCTATGTTAAGCTAGTTTGTTTTTGCTTCATCCTCATACACTTTGTGTCATGAGGATGAAGCTCAAAATATGTAACCAAATATGTAAATTTGGCAATTGACTGATCTGCTAAAGATTTCACCTCTTTGTGTTTCGCGACTAAGACTGTTTAAATAGTCATGGCAAGGATGGTGGAGGGAGTAGAGAATTAGGATAACACAGCATATGAAGCAGCGTTACATATTGTAGACCATATTCTGAGTTGAATTTTAATAGAAAGACGTCATTTATCTCCATGTCTTGATCGTTTATGAATGAATGCGAGTTGAGTTGTTAGCATAGTTGGATTCTATGTTTTGAAGTTTGAGTAAGAGTAATGTGTGGATTGAAAGCAAGTTTACTGTAGACTCTTGTCACTAACCTGTTGAAGTGGCAAGGGCCCACCTCCCAACAAAGGTCAACATCCTTATAGATTAGTGTTAATAGTTGATTTCAATAGTATAGATGTTAGACTAGCTGAAGCTTTGATCCTTTCAGATGATAGCAGTATAGTTTAGTTTAGATTTTTGATTATATAACTGTTTAGAGATCTTTACTTACTATGTTTTGCATATGCTCTCTCTGTTTTATGGATTTGATTTTGTTTCATGGATATGAAAGTTGGCAGTAGTAGTTAGACATATTTGAAGGAGAACTAGTGAAGTTCACAACAACACATTGTGAACCACATCATACTCAGTATATTGACTATTGAACTACCCATGCAATGTCTTGATGATTGATGTGTGATTTCCCTTTCAGAAGTGTGATTGCATAGTTAAATTTCTAGGTCAGATAGTAGAGTTGATCTGTCAAAAGAACTCCATCTCATACATGCATGTGCCATAGTGGAGTAGGTATCCTCTTTGTGAAAGACAACCAAAGTGTGTTTCGGTTTGCTAGCTTGCTTTGTTTCCAACATGCATAATTTAGAATAGTTCTATGCTCATGACATTAGAATTATCTTTCTTACTGGTGTCTTGTAACTCTGTTGATTATGAATCCTGGATTGATAATTAATGAGTGCATTATAATAATCATATAAGTAGCACAACATTTTGGCGCCATTGTTGGGGACCTTCCTACTGATCCACATTGATTGATTGGTTTACTTTAAAAAAAACAAAAAAAACAAACCAAAACTTTTATACATAGGTGTGGATTGTGTTTTGCTAATAAGCTAAAGGTAACAATGGATTCTTACCTCCTTTTGTTTTACTTTCGCATTTTATCTTTATAAGTAGATTTCTATAATTTATTTGACCCTTCGTGAACTTGCTAAACATCAGTTTGTAGGCATCAACAATACTATGTTCTGGTCCGGTACCAGCAGTCCTGTGTTGGTCTGGTACCAAAAATCCGGTACCCAAAGTCCGATACCAGAAGTTTGGTACTTATCCGATACTATTAGGACACATCACCTAATTGACAAAGGAATGCTACACATATTTCAAAATCTTATGACAATTAATATGAAGTATGAAGCCATGCAGTAACCACTTAAGCTGGAACCAAAAAGCCGAATGCAACATCAAATGGCAACCCTTATGAAGCAATAATTTATTTTGGTTCTGTTGCCGACTAAAGGGAAGTATCTTTAATTTCTTTTGGTTCTGTTGCTAGCTAAAAGGAAGAATCTTTAATTTCTTTTGGTTCTGTTGCTAGCTAAAAGGAAGAATCTTTAATTTCTTTTGGTTCTGTTGCTTGACAAAGAAGACATAATCCTTACCTATGATTCCTAAAAGAACCATGCATAATCTGCTTCAAAGTCTAGAGGTTGCCTTTATCTAGTATTTCAACATGATTAAAGGGATAAAAAATATATTAGCCTACAAGTAACTATCTCAACCTAACTAGACTTCAATAGTATTCATTGGATTATCTTTACTAAAGAGTAACATATGAGTATATGAACACTCTCTGTCATGGGCACACTAGGAAATTTTTTATGGAAGAGGATGTATCAATACCCTAAGGTAACTTTAGGTCATTCTCTTATGGA
>SNQJ01S0043880.1:0-24936 GCA_010110895.2 Picea sitchensis | reverse complement strand
GGTGCATGGTTGATGCACTTGTTTATGGTACAAGTTGATTACAGGTTGATGCATGGTTTATATTTATTGGTATAGGTTTACATCGGTATATCTCACAGTCATAGTGTGACAGTGGTTCCATCATTCTACTTCTACTTCAGGGCGGTTGGACGAGGCAAGGACAGGTGGTTGTAGCCACCATCTAGTTGTAGCCGGAGAACATAGGGGTTTGTAGCCTCCTTTTGGTTGTAGCAAAAGAATTAGGGAGTTGGAGCTTCCCTCATGTTGTAGCCTGGGAAACTAGGGGGTTGGAGCCTCCTTACAGTTGCAGCTGGAAAACAAAGGAAGTTGGTGCTTCCAATGAATGTAATTCTTCAAGACATATAAGAAAAAACATTCCGTGGTTTTCTCCCGATTTGGGTTTCCACGTAAAACACTGGTGTACTGTGAATGTGTGTGATTGTTTATTTATTATTGCTCATTATTGGATAATAATTCTACATTGATATAACATTTGAAGAAAAAGGATTATAATTACATTATTACTGATTCACCCCCCCTCTCAGTAATCCAACAGTTTAAGCTACCGAAAGCTAAGGCTTTCGGTGGCTAATGAACAACCAAAATGTTCGCCTAAGCCACCGAAACCTGAGATTTGAATTAGATGAAATAAAAACTAAATGAAAGTTTATTCTAACTTTATTACATGCATAGAGTTCTAAAAAATGTATTTTCTAAAAGACATCCTATCACCTAAAATGAAATAACTCGATTGATTTATTTGAGGAGATAACACTGGCTCCTATTGGGGGTGAAAGCCTCCTTATGAGGTTTCAAGAACCACAAAACCAATGCCTTTCCTGTAAAACAAAAATTCAAACCTATCTACTAGTGTTTCCATTGGGCATGGAGTTATTTTGCAAAAACAAAAAACTGAAAATAAAATTTACAATGACAAGGCCTTGAAGCCTTAGATGAAATAGAGTTTCAGAAAATGTCCATTGACTAGGCCACCAAACATTTATTCACCTTCTAGACTTTTCATAATGAAGGTGTTGTTGTGTTTTACTTGAGTTATCATGAAAGGACCGGTCCACAAAGAATCAAACTTGCCGTGCTTGGCTTTATCTTGTCTGAGAGCATCCCATTTCAGAACCTAGTCACCAACCTGAAAGTTGCCCACCTTTTCTTTTCTGTCAAAAGTATCCTTGATCCTCTTTTGACGAGCTTCTGATTTATCCACCAACTGTTCTCTGACCTGTTGCAATTCTACCAAGTCAAGAATTCTTCTTACCATATAATTTGATTCAGTTTGTTCCTCCTGAAAGAATTTAGCCACTAGTAGAACTAGCTGAATGGGGAACATGGCATCAGTTCCATAAAGTAGTTTGAAGGGAGAAGTTCCTATGGATTTCTTGTTAGTCACTCTGTCTGCCCAAAGAGCAAACTTTAGTTTGGAATCCTAGCTCCTCTGATTTTCCTCCAACAACTTTCTGATGATTCTGACTAGACTCTTATTGGACGACTCAGCAAGACCATTGCCTTGAGGGTAGTAGGAAGTAGAGTGTACCAATTGAATTCCCATTGACTTACACAAGTCAACCAATGCATCAACTTTGAAGGCTGTTACATTATCTGTCACTAGCCTTTTTGGGCAACCAAATCTAATCATAATTTTTTCATAGAGAAACTTCATGACGACCTGATGAGTGGCATTTCTAGTGGAGATTGCCTCTATCCACTTGGTAAAATAGTCAGTGGCTACCAGGATCCACTTATGTTGACCACTAGATGAAGGATTAAAATCGCCTATGAAATCTAAGCCCCACTGCTGAAAAGGACCATTCACTACAATAGGTCTAAGGGGTAGAGATTTTAGTTGTTGTTTTCCTGTGAATCTTTGGCACTTATCACAAGATTTCACACAGGTGCACACATCTAAAAAATGAAAAGGCCAGTAATACCCAACCCTTAGGATTTTATGAGTTATGGTCTTCCAGTAATGATGGCCTCCACAAATACTCGAATGAAACTGATGTATGACTTCAACTGACTCATCTTTGTCTAAACATCTCAGTAGTAAACTAGTAGGATCTTTCCAATACAAAAGATTATCATTAATGAAAAATTTAATTGCTCTGAGCTTAAGGGTTCGGTCTTGAGTCATGCTAAGTTCAGGAGAAACCTCAAACTTCTGTAAAAAATGAAAAATACCTGAATACCACTCACATGAAGACAAATTCTTGGCCACCTGATGGTTGTCATGTTTCTCTTATTCTGCTACCCCTATTTGCAAACTTGTTGAACTTTCCCTAATGAATTTTATGTCCAAAAGATCACAATTCTCTTCTGTCATGAGTTTGGCAAGGCCTTGGCCTTTTACCAACTTAGTGGGATTCACTTCTATGTCAAACTCAATCAACTTTGCGATTCATTTAGCTCTCTTTCCATCAATATCAGGCTCAGTCAAGACATCCTTCACAGAGGCTGAAGGAACATAGGCAACAACCTTTGCACGGAGGATATAAATTCTGAAAGCTTTTAATGACTTAATGAGAGCATAAGCTTGTTTTTCTATAGGATCATACCTTAGTTCAACATCCCCGAATGATTTGCTAAAGAAATCCACCGGGTGATCAAGACCTTCATCATCTTTTTGTAACATGACTGCTGCCACTGTGTCATAGGAAGCAAAAGAGAAAATATAGAAATTCTTGGTGTAATCCAGACTGATTAGAGTGGGAGATTCCATGATAGCCTGTTTGATATCCTGAAATGAACTTCTTGCATTGTCTGTCCATTTTATCTTAGATCCCTTTTTTAGCATAGAGGTTATATGTTTCACTAACTCAACGAAATTAGGAATAAACCTTCTGACAAAATTTATCTTACCGAGTAGGGATTGGATATCCTTCTTTGACCTTGGTATGGAAAACTTCTAAATTTCTTCCACCCGAGCTGGATCAATTTTCACTTCCTCTGCTGAAACAATGTGGCCTAGGAGCTTACCCTTCTTGAGAGAAAATTGAGACTTTTTGGGGTTCAGTGAAATCCCGAACTATCTTCATTTCAAAAATAGTCTTTTCAGATGCTTCAGATGCTCTTCATGAATGCTAGAATAAACTGTGATATCATCAAGATAGATGAGGAAAAACTTGTCCTTCTCTCTCAAGAAAGCTATGTCCATGGCCCTCTGAAAAGTGGCCCCAACATTCATTAGCCCGAATGGCATCTTGGCGTACATGAAGGTACCCTAAGGAGTAGTAAAGGCAGTTTTTTCTTGGTCATCAGGGTGTACAAAAACTTGGTTATAGCCTGAGAAGCCATCTAGGAAAGACATGACAGTGGCCCCTGAAATTCTTTGCAGCAAGTGTTCCATCTTGGGTAGGGGATAGTTTTCTTTCTTGGAGCATTTATTTAAGTTTCTAAAATCAACACATAACCTGATCTCACCATTTTTCTTTCTCACTATTACTAGGTTTGCAATCCATTTGGAGTATCTTAATGGGATTATGATTTTGGCATCAAGGAGATTTTTGATTTCTTTTTCAATTACAAGCAATAAGAGAGGGCTGATAGGTCTGAGATTCTGTTTGAAAGGGATGGTGTCTTTCTCAAGGGGAATCTTATGTTGAATGACATCAAGATTATAGGTTTTCAGATCACTGTATTTCCAGGAAAAAACATAAGCAAATTCCTTCATAATGCTGCAATATTCTGACCTCTGGTCAACAGTTAATTCAGTGGATAGATTTGTGAATTTAGGATGACTTTGGCTTCCTATATTGTGCTCATGGACAGCATGATCCTTCTCCTTCTTATCAGGTTTGTAGGGGACATCGTTTTGGTTGAAAATATTCTCAAGAGGCACCAAACCCCTAGGTATATAATTGTTGGGCAGCTGAACAATATCATGTTGACCCATTTTTTTTTTAGCTTAGGCTTTTTGGATTCCTCTACATTTTGATTTTCCTCGTCAATATGCATATTAGAAAATTCATCTACCACCTGGAGAAATCTACTAAGCTTATCATCATCTTCAAAGACTTTCCAATATTTGATATGGTCGGGCAGGGATGGTCTATATTTGACTTGGATTTCATAATTCATTCTAGGAGGCATGGGAGGAATGAACATAATGGCTGAGACAACAAGGTGATTCATATCTCTGGGTATATAAGAAATATCAAAAATGGAAAAAGAGTCCCTGAAATTTCGCAAATGGGCTAATTTTCCATGGTTTTTCCCAAAAAAAGATTCGTCAGTGTCCATTTTTTCTAAAAACGATTCGCCCAAATTCCGTAGAATGAAATTATTTTACCTTAAAAATCGCCAAAATTTTATAGAAACTATATAAAATCCTTAGAAATTTGAATATTTTTATAAAACTATCACCAAACATTTTATATTTTGCATATTAAGGACTAGTAAGATTAGCCCAGGTTTCTACATTTGAATATAAATTTCCATCCTTAAAATCATCCCTGTCCCTGATTTTCCATACCTCATCCTTGTAAGATTTCAACCTGACATGTTTTGCTTGGAAAGTACTATTCACTTGCTATATGATGAGATCCGCATCTCCAAACACCTTTAGTCCTTTGATTCCCATCTCCTTGGCATAATTTAATCCCAACAACAAAGCCTCATACTCTTCTATATTGTTATTAGTTTTGAAATCAAGTTTAAAAGACAAATGAATAGCCTCTTTTGAAGGAGAAATCAAAACTACACCTGCACCTGCTGAGTCTTTTGTACTGGAACCATCAAAGAACATGCTCCACACTGGAGTACTCTCTCCATCATTCTGCTGATAAGTAGGCTTTGTGAGCTGCAATGGAGCTGGCTGAAAATAATCTATTTGCAGAATGCATGCCCCAAAGTCTATGTCTAATGCATAGATGGGATGGTTTATAGAATTCTTCCTGTCACTAATGATGTAGGCAAGCTGATTTTCTCTGTAAAGTCTCTTTAGCTCTCCTCCAAACACTAAGACTGTGGCATACGAAAGATCCATATGCAAGGTACCTCCTAGCCTTTTTCTCCATGAACATGACAAGAGGAGGCCGAACTTGGGTGGGATATCAGCCACTACAACATCCATTACCATGCTTCTCATTGGCAGCTGGGAAAGGTTTATGACAAGGTATTTTATGAGGCCGAGGCATATGAATTTCCTAGAGTAGAAAGAGAAGAGATCATGGTGGTTTTGTGATGTCAAGCCCAAGCTCATACATCACTTCTTTAGGCATAAGATTGTGTGACGCTCCCGATTCAAGCAAGCAGTTGTGAAGGATCTTGTCATGGATATTCAGGGATATGTAGAAGGGCGGACAAGAGTCATGTTGGTCCTCTACCATAGGTCCTATAGTCACTGTGGACTTGTCATCTTGAAGGTTTACATAATCAATAGCTGGGGGAGTCTTTGGTTGAAGGGACTTTAGGATAGAAGACTTGAATATGTCATTCTTCATAAGTTCAGTCAATGGCATAGGTATTTTTATCTTATGAATTTCTGATTCGAAATTAAATGAATATGATATTTTATCAGAAGGTTTTACCTCGTTAGAAGGAGCTCTGAGGGACACCTGTTCTTTAGCTTGGGGCTGCAATTGCTTCTGTTGCTGTTTTGCAGGAGTGGAGGCCTGCTTTGTAGGAGCAGCAGGCTACTTGGCAACAACATCTTTCTTTTTTTCTGGGGGCAACAAGCAATTTCTTTGGAGCAACAGTCTTAGATATTAAATTGTAACTTGGCTGATCATCTGTCTGATAAAAATATTCTTCAATGCTTGCCTCATTAATCTGCTCATTCATTTGGACCTCCTCATAATCTGTTTGTGTCAAGAAGGAGGAATCAATATCATCCCCAAAGCAATTGATGCCATCTTCTTCTTCAACTTCATCATGAGATAGCTCTTCTTCTACCACTGCATTTTGGAAGGGGGACCTGATCCTTTGGTCTTCAACTGCATTCTTGTCTCTATGAAGGATCTAGACCTGCTGGTTGTTCCTTCTGTAAGGGAATGCATTGGGATTTCTGGGAGCATAGGCATTAGGATCTTTACTTCTTGTTGGTTGCTGACTCTGAATTTTCAATTTTGACATCTCCGAGGTCAAGCTGTCCAACATCTTGGCCATCTTTTCCATTTTGGTATTTGAAGAATAAGGAGGATTAACAGATGACTTCTTTCTCTCAAATTTTCCTTTAAGTTTATGAGATGCCATAATGTTAGATTCAACCTCAAGAGCAACATCTTCCATTAAAGCGAGTGTGGATGACCTTCTTTCTCTAAGGATTAAGCAAAATTCTGGATCGAAGGTAGAAGAGTAAGTAATATTTGATGATGCATCAGTTGGCTTGATCTCTACAGGGATCTTGCCAAACATCTTATTGAATATTTTGGTGAAGTCTGAGACAGACTCCCCATTTTCTCTTCTTAGATTTCCAAATTCAGTAATATAATACAAGAGGTCTCTTCTTTCTCCCCAATGTTTCAAAAACACTCCATCTAACTGCTTAATGCCTGTCACTGAATTTACTGGCAGTTCCTTGAACCACTTCCTGGCTTGACCATCCAAGCTCTGCACAAAAATTCTGGTCCAAACATCTTCCTTTGAAATGTTAATATTCTCAGCATAAGCATAGAAAGCCTCTATATGTTCTTCAACGGTATAATCCCCATATCTAGTAAACTTTGGCATATATTTCTAATAATCGCATGTTGGCATGGCTGATAAGGGATTGGGAAAAATAAGAGGAACATACCTATTGTCTAAGATCTGTTCCATGTTTGTCAAAGGGGAAACCATGACAATCTTTGGGGTTGATGCATAGGAAGAAGTTTCTATAGATGACGACTGAGATGGGATAGGTGGGACTATGGACAATGGTAGTCTTACTTCACTGAGGAATGAAGTGGAAGCACTGGCAGGATGACTACCCTGGAATGTGTTTCCTCAATAAGGTGGGAAATATGAAACTCTGTAAAACTAACCGAGCAACAAGGCCAAGTTTTCTTCACCCTTAGAGGAAATATCTTGTAAAATATCTTCAAGAATGGGCAGACTGGTATGAGTATGGAAAACAATTTCTACAGGCTCAGTTGGTGAAGAATTCAAGGAAGAGGAAGAGTCCTCTTCTTGTATAGATTCTACAAATTCTTCTCCTAAGTTGGATATAGTAACATGCTCAGAAATAGAATCTATAACATCAGAAGAAATTGAAGGCTCATCGCCCTTCAAGCTTTCTGACACAATTACAATTTTTTGAGAACTAGAAGTTTCAACAAAAGTGGATTCGACAAGAGGTTCTCTAGATACAAATGAATAAGTGTTTCTTGAAATACCTAGTTTAGATGCTCTTGCAGATCTGGAAGTTTGTCTTTGCAATGATTTTCCACTTCTAATGATCTTCTCAGGGTCTAGAACTGGTGTTTACAGTGGTCTTTCTTGGTTTTCTCTGGTATGAGCCCTTCTCGGAGCCACTTCGTTCCAATGGAGTCGCCAGATAGATGATTACAACCGAAAATGTGTCCAGACTTTGTCTATCATCAAATTTGGATCTTGTCATCTCCCAAGGAAGCTGAGCTTCAATATCCTCTCCCCGGCAATGACGCCAATTTGTTATCACTCCAGGAAACTTTCCTAGGCTGTATCTCAGAGATGCTTGGTAACTTAACCTTTTTGTAATTATTTTCTCAATAATGGGTGTGGGTTTGGATCAAGATGAATATCTAAATCACTGGATTGTATCTTCAAGACAGTCTAGCTATATTCATGCAGTACAAGGCCTTCAAGAGCTATTATTAGATAGGTTTGTAGATCAAATGGATAAGAAAACCAATCAATTAACCAAAACATACATAACAATATATATGATGGGTCAACAAACTAACAAAGGATGCTTATGATTCTTGCTTAACAATCAAAGGTAAGATGACAGTTACCATGGGACCTTTAAACATATACAAAGAAATGATTTCAACTCATAGGCATAGAAAAATATAAAGAGAGTCTGATAATAACAATGAAAGAAGCTTGCAAGCTTAATACATTAAAGAAAGTGTCTCTATCACAATAACATTGGATAACAGAACTCAAAATCGAACCATTTGTTCATCAAATGTTCTGGGCCTTATAGCCTTTACAAACAGTTTCAAAATCCTAGAATACTGGATCAAATTTTGCCTAAAATAGAGAATCAATAATTGGCCCAAGAAAATAGGAAAATATCCTATAAAATAGGTCAATTCATATCCTTGAATGATCTTTATGTCCTTCGGATTCTTTGGCAGGTGTAGTGAGCCTTTCGAGGTTGGTGGATTGTATATGATATGACAAGAGTTGAAAATGACACTTGCTGACAGTCAAACAACTTTATATCCCTGAAAATAGCTAACCGATTTTGACCTTTCTGTCTTGTAGAGAATATCCAAAATAAATAAATAAATCTTGATAAGGATGTCATTAATTATTGTCCATCGATTGGAACCATTCCTGAGGCTTTTGGACAAGGAAAACTTGGATCTGTGAAAAAATATTAACTTTCTACCTTATCAGTGATTTCGGTAGCTAGAGTAGACAGAATTCAGAGCAATTAGCTACCGAAAGCTGTGTTTTTCGGTGGCTAATGAACAATCGAAATGTTCGCCTAAGCCACCGAAAGGTCTGTTTCAGTGACATTATCAAAATTTCAAAAATACCTTTTGTCTTAGCTCAAAAACGCCTTAGGGATGATCTTTTAAGACTTCTGCATCTTGCTCAAAGACTGTAGGATTACTGGCTGCCTCTGGTTCATTGCACTGAAATTCCACCTCTGCTAGGGTTTCAAGAGTAGCATGTGTTTGAGCCTGGTGTTTTGAAGACATAGCTTGCTTCCTCAAAGCCTTGACCTTTTTCTTCAAGAATTGAGCTACTCTCCATAAGCTGTTGTAATCTTTTACAATCTTGTCCTTCTTTTTCTTTTCCTTTATGCTTTCATGAGCTAATCTTTCCAAGGATGAGTTGCTTTCTGCAAAGTTTTTCGACAGAGTTTCATATTTGGTTTTAATTACCCTTTCTAGCACTTCTTGTTCAACTAACTTCTTCTTAAGATTCTTGATTTCCTTTGATTTAATCTGCTTCACTCTTTTGCTAGATGAGGCATCTGCAATTTGTGGCTCTTGTTCTTCTTGACGTGTAGGTGATGGAAGGTCTTCATAACTTGCTGAGAATATATCTACAAAAACATATTTTTCACGCCCTGTGGTAACTGAATCCTCGTGCCCTATTTCAATTTGGTGCTCTTCATCCTCTGAGTCTGTGTAAGGAAGATTAAGAATGCTTTTGTTCACTAGGGATTCTTTGGCCTTATTTGTTTCACTGCTGAAGTTCAATTTCTTCTTAGTTTTATTAAGCTTAGAGGAAGGAGAGGGTTGATTAACTGGAATTGGAGAGATAAATCTCCTCCTCCTCTTTCCACTTCTGGGAGTAGAAGACTTTTTGGAATGAGGACACTTTTTACCCTTTGGTTGTACTTCAGTCTGAAAATCATTCTAGAACAAGAAGTAATTCCACTCTTTGCCTCTTCTCTGCAACAACTCACAAACCAAAATTTTAATTAGAACATGGTGGGATAGTCTACCTGCAACTTTATTGGGCTTGGCCTTGACCTGATGAGCCATTTTGGATAAGCTTATGTGGAGAAAATAGGGCAGATTGAGTGGGTTTCTACCAGTAAAATGATTCATGAGTTTGAAATGGTAAATCATCACCCTATTGTTTTTGCCTTCGCAAGTTATATAGACCATAATGGCCTTTAGTAATTGTTGCCATTTCTCCTCAAGAAAAGACACAAGAATGCCTTTCTTCCATATCAGATCCTTGCATTCTAGTTTCAAGTAAGACCTGAATTCAACATTTTTTGTGATAGTGGTTTTAAACCATTTTTCTCCAGTCCTGGGAAGCTCTGTTACCTCGGCTATGAAAGCTTCGTACACCTCGAATTCATCTCGACCAATGACTGCTTTCCTTCCATCGAAATTCAGGGCAAAGGCTTCTGCTACCTGCTGGTGAGAACTCTGTAATTTTTTACAAAAATTATAACAACCTGCGTCCCTGAACAATTGGCATACCTCCGGGTGCGATTCCAAGTAACTGATGTCGTTGAACTCTTTCCTCAGAGTTGATCCTCCTTTCTTCATTTGTCTCTATGCTCATGTACACCTACGATTTAAAAATCGGATCTTGGTGGAAAGTTACGCAGCGTAAACTTAGGGAGATTCAGCTCGGCTGTGACAGGGACGAGAAAAATGAGGCGAGCATCATATCTTGGCATTGATTACAAGGGATGCGAAAGAGCATCTTGTGATTTGAAACAATCATGGTTGATGACTGCAAGGTACGTAACCATGTAGTTTGATGAAACAGTGATCCAAAAATATTCGCTATATCATGTAGAGACCAGCTCCCGGTCATGAATGGTTTTTTCTCCTATCTTTTCGGCGGCTAATTGTAATTATAGAACTTCAAACCCGATGATTTAAACGTGTGAAAGGACATGTTGACTCCTCCCCCACTCCTACGATTTTTGTGGCTAAAATAGCCCAGATTTTCTTTGTTTAAGCTACCGAAAGCTAAGGCTTTCGGTGGCTAATGAAAAACCGAAATGTTCGCCTAAGCCACCGAAACCTGAGATTTGAATTAGATGAAATAAAAACTAAACAAAAGTTTATTCTAACTTTATTACATGCATAGAAACTCTAAAAAATGAGCTTTAAAAAATTAAAAATGTATTTATTAAAAGACATCCTATCACCTAAAATGAAATAACACGATTGATTTATTTGAGGAGATAACACTTTAGATAGTTACTTCTTTAGTTAGACTATACTACTTCCAACCCCTCTACCTTGGCATATATATTGATACAACTCTAAGTTTACTTACCCCGGGTTGACAATTTAATTGAGGGTTTTTAGTGTGTTTTTAGTGCATATAGAATACCCATAAGTTATGTTTGTATGTGATATGATATAATAGGATCTTCCCCTCTCTTTTATTTACAAAAAAAAAAATAAACTAAGGAAAACAATTTGAAAGGGCCTAATGGTTAAGAACATGTGTTTTCTCCTTGGAGGTCAAAAGTTCAAATCTAGAGGGGGCTAGGGTATGTACACCTTCGTAGACTTTAGCAGTCAAATCATTGCATGAAGGGGGTCCCTTGTCTATCCCTTGTAGTTGGAGCTTTAGATAGTAAATTTCATGGGATATCTACCCCACCAATATATATTACCTAATTAAACACTTACTTAAATTATCACATATGATTCTAAATATATGGGATGGGATGTACACGGAAGTGGTGATAGCAATCTCAAGTGTTGGGTTTAATTTGTGGCAAGGGTGTACAAATAATACTAACTTGATAGTTGTGTGTCAAGGATAGAAAAAATGGAAAAAGAACTAGAAACCCTAGTTCTACTCCATGTCTACCAGTCTCAAGTTTACATTGTTCATGGAATAAAATAAACAGATCATGAAAAGTGATCATAACATGAACAAAAACTTACAAAGAATGAAAAAAGGTTTTCATGCCAAATAAAAAGGCTGAATTTACACATGTGGAGAAGACTTGTTGAAGATTTGTGGGCTCCAAAACCCCCTATGTGGGATGGAACCTTGGCTTCCTTGATGTGTGAGTAATCCCCTCCTTAGGTGATGAGAAAGGTACCTAGAAATGAAATTCACTATCAAGAGGAAGAGGTCCTTAAATTTTCTGGTGTGGTTTCATAAACATGTCATTACTGTGAATGGGTGGATTATGGATGGAGTGACCTCGAGCCTTTATTTATAGTAAAAACAGGGGTTAAACCCCCTTGAAATAGTCTTCATAATAATCGTTAAGGACGATTAAAAAAGCTAATAATAGCAATTAGGGTAACTCATAAATGTTTACATATAACTGCTTTCCCTTTTTGGAAAATTTAGGCTTAAAACAATCAAAATTGTGTATTTGGTAGAGTTGTGCATTTTTGGGGGGTGTTTTTGGTGCTAATAACATAGCTTTTAGGGGTAATATCTACACTACCCATTTTTGTTCAAAAATGGGCTTTGAATCAACAAATTTTGAACGTCAAATGGGGGTGGAAAATGAGGTGAAATGGAGGCTAAACATGTTGATAATGATATATTTAGGTAGTACCTGTGGAAATGTCACTAGTGAGTAGTTTTTAGGTGATAAAAAATCACCCCCTAATGTGTGAGGTTGGGAGCAAATCGTATGGCAAAAATACATCATGTTTTCTTTTTCCAAGCTCAGAGAAGACCAAGGAGGGAGAAAAGAGTCCAAGGAAGAAGGATCGTCTGTGGAAGGGCCATGGATAACCAATTGTCAACAACAACATCAAAATGTGATATGTGTACAAGATCTCAATAGGGATGAGGTAGGCATACCCATACTCATCAAGCTATCTCATAACAATGATACAATGGTGTGCCATGGCATAAATGGGTCAATCGAGTGAGACAAAATGAGGTCTCAATACAATAAATATGATCCTAACAAAGAGGCATCATAGTACAATACAATTAGATGAACGATACTACATATATATGCATGTATCAAAAGGACTAGGTCGAGCATAGAATCATAATTAATGCAATTGATATGGATACATATGAAATAATTCCCCATGCCAAGGGGGAGGGGGGAAAAGACACAATCTAAAGGCTCAGAGGATGGTGAAATCGAGATAATCAAATCCAAGGAACCACAACTGAGGCTAGATCATTGGAATATGCATAAATATTAATCATGTGAAAATGAGATGGAGTTGAGCACGTGAGATCGTACCAATTCTAAGAGCGATGAGGAATCTCTTAGTTTGTTCTAAGGTAACCATTAAGGTGGAAAATGGGTACCAACATACATAGGACTAATCCCTAGAATAAAGGTGTTGGTGTCAATAAGGGGAAGTCTGTTGGTGCCTAGGAATAGGAGCAACTCCTAAGGACCAATATCTAAAGTACAACAAATGGATATATATCTCCAGAAACAAGTGTTGTGGTTGGAACATGTGGGGAGCTAAAGGGAAATTTCCACCTAAGGGATGATACAAATCACACATATCTATGAATATTAGTACAATCAATTGGACCACTAAACCATCAAGTGTACGAATATCAATGGTGCGATAATGACATGGAGTCAAGAACATGAGAAACAACCAAGTCATGAAGCAATTAGGATTATCCATGCTTGGTTCGAGGCACCCACCAATGAGGAAGATGAGTCCAAGGTACAATATCCTATAAGAAAGTCTCCTAGAATACATGTGTTTAAGTCAAGAGGGGAAGGCTTGCTATAGCAGGAAAACCCCCTACAGACTACACCAGGGTTCTAAAATGTAGGCAGAGATAACTATCTAAAGTCTCCTACTTTTTATCAACTATCCCAACATTACCCCACAATCATACATAAAATACAAGGTATAGGGATCTGATAGGCATACCTTAAACTCCGCGTCCGGTGTCGATCCCTTTGTGCTTAGTTGTTTCCTGATTGCAAGTATCCTCCCAAGGCCGACTTGCATTCACCAAAAGACAAACAAGAAACTACAAACATGCATTATACATATGGATTAGTGGGTTAGACATCATAAACAAGAAATGTAAATAAATCATATAAGTTTAAGATGTCATTTGGCGGGACGAAAAAAGTACCTCTTTATATTAATCTCACAAAAGTCACTTACAATATGAGACCGACACTGCTCCTCGAACTTGGTCCTGGGATCCTCTTCACAATGCACCAACTGCTTCCACATATCCTTCTCCTCTTCAGTTCTCTCTGGGGGAATGGCAAGGGATTGCAATGGAGAAAAAGGGAATTCTGGCTCAAACTCACAATGTGGTTGCCGACTATTGGGGCAAAGGGGGAATATGAAAATGGGTAGAGTTTCTATGCTCTCTTGCTTCTCTTTTGAATGGGACCCAAACCCCTTCTTTTATAGGCCAAAAGAGATAGTAACGGTTGGGGTGACTGGCTATGGGCAGTCAAACAATTAAGTAACGACCCAGAAACCAGTATCCTATGCAATTTTCCACTTTTAGTGATATTCTATGAGTGTACGCGGGTTGTAATGGGTCAGCATACATGTGTACGTGGGAAGTAATGGTGCAGGGTGCGTACACCTTCAAAGCAATGATTTTTAGAAGAGCTTGTTCAGTGATGTCTCGGAAAAGATAGCAAGTTAGATGGCCTGATGCCAGGTATGCATGTATGGTGCAATTTAGGGTTATAACAGATGCCCCCTAAGGTGTGAGGTCAGAAGAGAATCTGATGACCGAAATACATTACAAATATTCACCAATGTACGAAGGTCAGAAGAGCATCTGATGGCCGAAATACAATACAAATCTTCACCAATGTATGAAGCGAGTGAGCCCAGGGACCAAAGTTCAGGAGGTACCATCTGCAAAAAATAACAATTTGTCTCACCGAAGCGGGCATACCCATGCTCAGGATAAAATCATGGCTGCCAGTCAAATACACTACAGATCCATGTCATATAACTATATAAAGTGTAGCCGCGAGCAATAAACAACAGATCTACATCTCAAAATCAAAAGATATACATGTATAGTATCCATTTTCAAGAATCCAATGACGCATGATGGCTGGAGATGAGGTCTTCAAAGCTTGAGCAACAACTTCGAAATATTCAAAACTTGGGTAGGAGTGTAATATCATTGTACGACTTCACTACCCAGAGGTCTTCGATGGCTCATCGGGAACAGACAAGAGGATCTCGATGATCAAGCAAATAACTTCATTGATTTCGAACAAGGACTTGATTGGTATTTCAAGGTGTCCGGGCATGGGGAAAAGAGACAAACTACATAAGGGCCGACTCAAGTGTAGTAAGACTTCCCTTGGATGAAAGCACGAAAAAAGATGAGACTCAGGCGATATGGCATCGACATAAGTTCACAATGCAGGAGACAATGCGAACTCTCCATATGTTTGGAAGGGTAACCAAACGGAGGAGGACACAACTCTATGTAGTGAGAACAACTTCCTAAGGTCATATTGAATCCTAGGGATTGATGAACAAACAAAATGATGTTCTTTGTCCAAGGGTGACTCATTGTGTTGTCAATAAAAAGAAAATACTTTTCCCTTCCTCTTTTTGGGGTGTATTTGATTTTTTTGTCTTTTTCAATAATTGTGGAAAGTTTTGAAAAAGAATAAAGAATACTACATTACAAAGAAGGATCAAGTGTCACAGACATACTAGTTCCAAGCGCAAGAAACACATTGATGCTCAGAGCAAGGGGACATATGCAGGAAAATGACACTCGGGAAAAAATCCTCCATGGGTCAAGGTGTCAAGAGGTAGAGGCAAAGTGCTAGAAGGCTTGCGTATGAGGCATGCTTTGTTGGACTAACTGCCGCACCTCTCGTGAACTAGGGGTGTTGGACTAACCGCCACACCTCTCATGGACTAACCTCCATGCTGGGAACATGGGACTAACCGCCCACTCAAGGTGATGTTGCTGATTTGGAAGTTTACTAACACCTGCGGGTTTTGGTGTAATGGAAAATCTTAACATGGTATCAAAGCTTTGGCCCAGGTTCAATTCCCTCGAGTTACGTTGGAGGGGGGGTGTTGGACTAACCGCCGCACCTCTCGTGAACTAGGGGTGTTGGACTAACCGCCACACCTCTCATGGACTAACCGCCATGCTGGGAACATGGGACTAACCACCCACTGAAGGTGATGTTGCTGATTTGGAAGTTTACTAACACCTGTGGGTTTTGGTGTAATGGAAAATCTTAACATGCTTTAGATGGTTCAGTTGAGATCAACATGGAGCCGACATTAGGCCAAAGACGCAGGAATGCAAATGTGATTAATAAGAAACAATGATAACTTCCTTCGATGTAATTTTAACGAGCCCAGAGAAGGTAAGATCGATGGTTTTTCATTTTTAGGGAGTCTGAAAAAACGTAAAAGGAGACTCCACTCGGGTACCTTTTTCAAAGGTAGTCTAGTCGGTTCGAAAAAGGGGTAAACTAGCACCGAACGCACGTCTATTCAAAATCATTTTAACGAGTGTGACAAAGACAATATCACTCGACAATCGTTTCATATTTAAGGAGTCTGAAAAGAGATTAACTATGGACTCCGTAAGGGATGTTCTTCCGGACCAATTTAACGAGCGTGAAAAAACAAGGTCACTCAGCGATCTTTTCAATTTTAGGGAGTCTGAAAAGAGTTTAACTATGGACTCCGTGGGGGTTCTTTTTTCGTAGATTTAGTCCCCCAGGACTGAAAAAGGGTTAAAACTATAGCTGAGAGTACTCGTCTAGAGAACCGAGGCTCCTAGAGAGTATACCTTTGTTCGTACTTTTGACTATCCAGACTGAAAAAGGGGTAAACTACCGTCGAACAGACGTGCCTTCAAATTTTAGTTTAGCGAGCGTGAAGGGCAACAAGATCGCTCAGAAATCTTTTCATGTTTAGAGGGTATGAAAAGGGATTAAAATAAGACCCAAGGGGGCTACGACTCATGTCTGAAACTGTTTCAGGTAGAGTCCACTTCTAGGCTCAGACCAAGAGTCTCATCGATAGTCAACTTGGAAAATCTCCCAAGAGGGAAGAAAGAAAAAACCACGGTGTAAGTCCTCCCATGGTATAGAAACCGTAGTCATGGCTTCAAGGATAGCCTCATCTGAAGGCAATTCAAAATCTGAGAAATCACGCAAATGAGGGTCAACAGTCTCAAAGGGTGGAGTAAACTGAACATACTCCATATGATGATGGAGGCTCTGGCCAGGACTGGCAGAGTCTATCAACGAAGAATCACAAGCACGAGGGATTGAATATCTACAAACAACAAGATTAGACTCAGAAGGAGACTCAAGATCACTTGGACCAAGAGGGGGAAGCAAGGGCTCCCATGCCCCCATTGGATAAACCAATTGATCAATTGCTGAGATCAAGTCTCGAGAAGGAAAACATGATTGTGCAGGTTCTTGCTCAGAAGAAATTGAACACCGAGGATAAGACACCACATAATTAACCCATGGCGGGTAGAGTCTACACAAACACTAGGAACATTTAAAGGGGTAGTCTGAAATAATGTTGAATTAGGATGGTGATTATCAGGTGCCAACTGGTCAATAGTGACAATGCTTCCATTGTGATGGAAATGCATCACCTGGAAGAGCGTAGACACCACAATGTTTATAGCATATACATAATCACGCCCGAGAAGAATATTGAAATCTAATGGGCCTTGCACCACTATAACATCAACAAGAACAATTTTCCCACCTAACAAGATAGGTAACTGAGGAAGAACCCCCAAATATTCACTAGGACTTCTATCAAAAGCCAACAACTCATGCGAAGCAGACACAAACTTGAGAGATCCCAAGACTTTCCAAACTGAGGAGGATAAAATACTTGCAGAGGCTCCTTCATCCACAATACATCGATAAATATTTGTTGAATTGAATTCAACCTTCATTTGAAAAGTTGCAGAAGAAGGAAGATGAGGCTCAACAAGATCATTCCAATCAAAGGAAACCATCCTAAGGCTTGGAGGGGGTGTGATCGGAATGAGTTGAATGCCCCCTTGTTCTAAAAGTATTGAACTGGAAATGCTAAAAACATAGTCGGTAGGCACATCACTCCCCAAGAGAAGAGTGGGGTCAGCTGAAGATTGCAACTGCATGACCACTTTGGTAGACTCGACACTCTCCAAAAGAAGAGTGGGATCAACCGAAGACTGCTTCGGCGTGACCACTTTCTCAACCACTGGCTAAATAGGCTGCAAGACTACATGGTCGATGTTGTTCAAGAGTTTGTGTTTTAAGGCTATAAAACACACCGTCTAGGCATCCAAATATGATAACGCTTTTAAAACAAAGAAACAAAGAAAACTAGATCAGAGTCAGTTTCTCAACTGTCTCTGCCTTGCCTCTCGTTGTTCTTGGATGGTTATGTCGCGTTCAATCGCTGCCCACGATCGTTCTTTCGGTTCTATTTGCGGTTGTAAGATGGTATTAAATGGGTTCAATGCAATGCTGGTTTGGTCTTGTAAACTGGGTTCTACGTTTGGCTGTCTTCCGTTAGGGAATGTCATGGGTGATTGAAATTTTATATGTTTGTAAAGAGGGTTTTTTTTATAGATTTGTTACTTCAGACATTTGGGTAAGATGTTGGTAAAACAACTTTAAAACTTAAAGCAGAAAATAAACACAAAGCAGGGCGGTTTCACGGATTCGGTAACAATTATGAAGTAATAAGCGATAAAACATGCTTTCTGAGAATACAGAAGCTTTAATCTTGAAATAATCTTATATTTCCATTACAATAAAGAAAGACATGTAGGTTTTCTAACAAAAGAAAATATTAAAGGAGCAGAAGAGTTCTGGTCTTAAAAATTATTAAATAATTCGGAGGAAGTAACATTAACATCCAAACCAATTTGATACCATAAACAATAATTGTATATAATTCCAAATTGATTCACTTGCTAAAAATGTACATTAAGAAGAAGATTTAATAGATGAAACTAGAGAAGGATAGAAATATAGTCACTGAATGACAAGATTTAGAATCTTGTTGTGAATGATATTGATAAACTTTAAAGCTGATGTTACAAAATTGCCTTTTTCAAAATTCACGACTTTGTTTCGGCCTCATGAAATTGTATTTATACATTTTTTGTTCAAAATTTCCGTTGGTAACTAAACAACTTCCTAATCTTTCGGTTGCAATAGACTAATGTCAACCGTTTATAATTCATTACAAAATACTAAAAATAAAATATTTACAAAGTTTTAACTTTGAGTAGAAAAACTTTCTTTATCTGTTTCAGTTGTTTGAACATGTTTTTTCTAAAAAGTTCACCAAAGCCTTAGAACCTCGGGTATCTGCGTTTGCTTCAAGGGAGAAAAAGCTTCTTTGAAATCCTGGCCGATGGTGTGCAATTGCTTTCTCGTAAGGTGCTTTTGATCTGGAATTTATCATTAGCTTCTCGATTTCAGCTATATTGACTATTTTGATATTTGAAATTTCAACTTCTTTCTCTTCCAGTTCTTCCTTTGCCTTCAGTTGATAACTGTTAATGTCAATCTCTCCTAATGAATTGGATAATCATCTATCGTGTATTATTGATTCTTTTCAATAGAATCAAAAATCTTTGGCATTTTTTCGACATTTTTTTTGTGATCTTTATAACCCTCCAAGTTTGTTTCCAAACTTTTATCATTGCTACTCTCCTTTTAAGCTGCTCTTGCCAATGAACAACTTTGTGGTTTCAATTTCCTCCTTACGTAAAGCGGTGAGTATCTTTTTGAAAAAATTTCTTACGCTTTGCTTCCATTTTCTTTAACACTGATATAGTCAATGATCTTTAGATTCATCAAAATAATACCGGATGATTTCAGTTACCAAAATACCTTTATTTGTTCTTCGGATAATGCTTATATCTGTTTACTTTTAGTCGAATTGATCTATTCCAATCACTTGGTTAGTTATTGAAATGATCTTGTCTTGCAATAATTTATTTTCATTGTCCAGTGCACATGTACTTGTTCTTGGGTAGTTTGTATCATATGCTTTGCTTCAATTAAATTTTCATTTAAATTTTGAATATCCTGTATATCTTTGAGCAAGCTTGCTCAAGAACTTTTGTATGAAATGTTCTTCAATGAACCAATCGACAGCTGTCTTAAGATTTTCTATAATCAATCAACAACTGTCTTAAGATTTTCTATAATGGTATGTGAAATCCGAGGAGGTTCACATCCGAAGAACATTCTGTGTAGAGGAATTATAACATAATGACATACCTCATAAAAATTATCTTTGGCATTGTCTTCCCACAAAGCTGAATGATACTTATGGACAGGCTCTGCACAGGAAGGGTCCCAACTCCAATTCATCAAAGGGAACGGAGTCCTAAAATAGATAGCATGTATTATATAGGATGACATGTAAAAGGCCACTGGCTGTCCCTTTGCCCTAGCTGTCTTGTAGTTTGTAACCTCTGTGGTGATGTTGTCTGACAAAATATTGTGCCAATTGAAGCTATGCCCCTCTGAAACCTCTTCTAGGAGGGGTGTCCATTCCGCACTAAAGTGATTTGAGTCCTTTTTCCCATATAGTCTGCATAACATCATTACTAAATACCTCATATAATCATTCAATGAAGCAGTGGAATATATCCCCTGTGCATCGGCCCTAAATTTGTTTTTGTCTCTGACCCACTCTTTTATCATGTCCGAGTATGATTGGCCTCCTTCAACGCATTCTTTTTGTTGAAATGCGGCTAAAAACTCAGAATTTAAGGTATGCATATGATTGGGTGATAATTTATACACTACTTGGATATGCTCGGGCCTGAATGAGTCGGTGACCTCTCCTTTCTCATTCAGTATGCTCCTTGTTGGAATGTCTACCTTATCCAGTGCCCAGATAACCATATCCGTATATGAAACCAGTCTCGGGCGTGCAGTAACTTTATGAAGACCAGTGTCGACGATATCTCGGAGATGATTTTCCTCATCATTATCCGAATATGAGAGTACTTTTTCCATTTTATCTGCAATTGTAGCCCATGATTTGACATTGTGTATTACTCCAGCTGCAGTAGTATCTGAGATGATATCGCCTTCTGATTGTTCTTCGCCTTTATTTGAAGCTTTTTTGGGCACCATAACTATATGTTCACCAACTCTGTGTTTAGTATCTGAATAGTAAGATTCCGAAGAAAACAAAAAATGCCAAAGGTGCAGCAGCTCAAAGAAGAGAATACACTTCTGTGTTTACTTGGATTCCTATAGCAGAGCAGAATTCAACTTCAAAATAATGTAAACGTTTCTAAACATTATTTCAAATATATGATAAAATCTTCGAGATTTGTTCATTTGTTATGAAATAAATGCGAAAGATATTCCCGATAATATGCATTTAATGTTTGTACCTGAGATTTTCCGATACTTTCAAATATAATAGAAACCTGCCGTATACAGATCATTTATTAAAAGTTTGAAACTTTAAACCTCGTTTCTGAGAATGATTTATTATCGTTAATCTTAACTTAAGTTTGAAAATGCTTTCATTGGGGTTTCAGAACTTTCGATGTCAAGAAAATAAATCATCGCAAAACACCGATTGCCGAAATCCTGATCTATTATTTAAGTCAAACATTTTATTATCTTAATTAATCCAGATTACCTTTTTGGGGTTTCATTAATTAAGAGCTCGGAAATCAGGAAATCGGGAATCGGGGAATCGGGAAATTCAATGATATGAGAATTGTTGCTCACGAAATCGCGAATAGTGATTTCTCGATATGACTAGTCACTCTTAATCGTACTTAACAGTAATTAAATTAATTTTAAACCTCACTTAAGAATTAATTAAAATCGGAGATCGGGAAATCGGGGAATATGATTATGAGTTTCTTTGTTCTCACAAAATCGTGAATCCCGATTTTGCGATGAGACAATATTAGAGTTTAAACCCCCTTTTAAAACGGATTTAAGTAAAAGATGTTTTTAATTAAGGATTAATGTATCGAAATATCAACAATCGGGGTTTCGCTATTTGATTTGTGTTGAACATTTGTTCATTCAAAACTCTGAATCCCGATATCCTGATGTAATTTGATATACCTTAAGTTTTGAATCAATGTCTGTTTTGAAATATTATTTCGAAAGGTATTGGAAAACTTATATACATTTAGGTTCTTGATTATTCTTTATTCAAACAACGAACCATAAAGGCATCGTGACTTCATTGGATATGAATTTTGGCTTTCGAAAATTTGTATGATGTAAAGTCTCAAAGATATGATAATTTTTATCTTTAAGATTAAAAATTCAAGATCTGTTTCAACAATCGTCAAATGACTTTTGGGCATGGTCGTCCTAGTGAAATGGGATGTCGTGACGTAGTAAGCAAAGGAAAACATGTGCATGTATGGTGTAGTCTGGGATGAATCATCATAGAAAGTTAGCTTTGCCTTGTAGGCTCTGAAGTTGACGTAAATTTCAGGGAGGTGGAATTTCGGTGATAGCTTGGACTTTGAGGGGGTCCACGGTAATACCACTTTGGGAAACAATAAAGCCGAGGAAGCACCCTGTGGTGACAAAGAACACACACTTGAGAGGATTCAAGCAGATGTTGTACTGACGACACCGTTGAAATATGATTCGTAAATCATCAAGATGTTGGGTGCGTTTCTTGGATCGAGTTGTGAGGTCATCCAAGTAAGCGAGGATGATATGAGCTATATTGTGAAAGATGTATGTCATAGCCCGCTAGAAAGTTGCGTCGGCATTATTTAAGCCGAAAGGCATGACACGATATGAAAAAGTACCCCAAGGGGTAGTGAATGTGGTTTTATACTGATCGGTGGGGTGGATTTGAATTTGATTATAACTAGAGAAGTCGTCCATAAAGGATAGAGTCTCGTGGTCGGCGCAGTCATCGATAATTTGATCGATGAAAGGCATTGGAAAGTTGTCTTTGGGAAATGCGTGATTGAGATCGTGAAAGTTTGTGCAAATGAAGATAGTGCCCTATTTTTTGTTAATGGGTACAGGGTTGGAAACCCATGAGGTATAGGCGATGGGGAAAATGAGCCTGACAACGTGTAATTTGTCAATTTCATCTTTGATGGACACAGCTTTGGATGGGTGTAGCGGTCGTTGTTTTTGATGAACTGATGTAATGTCGGGCCAAGTGTCGATGCGATGTTCGACGATAGAGGGATCGAGGCCAGGCATTTTCGTGTATGACTAGGAAAAAATATCCCTATATTATTGGAAGAGGGATTTATATGCGGTGATTTTCTGAGGAGTGCAAGCAACTCCAATGGTGATTTCCTCGACGATGCCATTTTTAATGGAAATTTTGATTTTAATGGTTGGGGAAATGTTGGCCATGTTTCCTTCTTCAAAAGCATCAGGGGCAGGAATGGGGTTTTTGAACCATTCGATAGGCCCTGATGGGATAAAATCCTTGGTTTCGACCGCGTAAATGGGGTGTTGGTGAGGAGGGGCAGGGGCTTCCTGTGGAAAGAAGAGTGCGCGGTGGTGTAGTGCATCCCAAGGATAGTTTGGGTGGTTTAACTCTTCGAGTATTTCTTCGTTGCATTGGAAGTGATGGGAATAAAAGGGGTCATGAGGAGTGATATCGGTGACTATGGACGCGTGGTTGCCCCCTAGTGTGAAAGTGATCAAAATCTGGACCAGGCTTCAAATTTTAGCTCAAAAATTGGCATTCTCAGAATTGCCTCAAAATGAATGAGAGCATAGCCCTCGTCATCACGAACCCAACACAATTCGTTTTGTCTCAAACGGATGTCGAGAGCAAGAGATATCGCGATCTGTTCGAATCATCAAACAGGTAAAGAAAAAAAAATTGTGCTGACTATGCAGTCTATACAGTCCGTACGGATGTTGACGTGGCATGATCGTACACTGACGTGGCAGAGACCGTACGACCGTACGTTGATGTGGCATGTGATGACATGGCATATTCTGATTGGCAGATGTGGTCGAATTGTGATGTGACATGTGGCATCATTTTTGGTCAATGGTATGGTGCCACGTGGCCCAGTCATGGGCTGCCACGTGGCACCCCTTTATTGGCTATTGGTTTGTTATTTAAAATTTTATGGGGTCCGTGGGGGTCGAACCCCGGACCTCCCCACCGGTGTAAAGCTTTAACAAAGTCCGCCTGACCAGTATGCCCACACATTGTTGCTTACCATATAACCATTTGCATTTTATTTAAATTCAAACTTTTGCATATGTGGGCGGGGGTCGAGTTGGGGCTTAGCCCCATCCTGTGGTCTTTTTTGTTATGCCATGTGACCATTCACCATACGGTGGGCACGTGCGGGAGTGTATTTCAAATGCATCCCCCAGTTTTATACGCGCCCAGGTGACCCTTTTTTTATACAGAGGTTTGTGCACAGGTATTGTTTTCCCAAACAGTTAAGTTTTATGTACTACCACATGTCACGCCCAGGTTTAACCTTGGAACGGGTGCCTAACTTTGCGCTGGGACGTGGCCATATGGCCCCCATGCGCCCAACACCTCCGATTTTGGGGGCTCTAATTCCGTTAACCATTCGACAAATTGACGCATTTTGTGGAGATGAACGCAGGTGATGGGTTTAGGCACAGGAAACACCCAGAAGCCAGGTTAATCATACACAGGTGTGTTTTGGCAAACCAGAGACAACAAGTTTGAAGGAAGAAAATGGCAGGAGGCCTATCTTCTTAATTTTTTGGCCAAATGAGGTGCCGTAAAAGCCCAACTAGGGGTTTTAGGATGTTCTGAATCCATTGGCACTGCTTTCACAACCATTTGAAGACTTCTTTTGCAGGTTTTTAACCATTGAAGTTTCAGGAAGCTCCAGGGAGCTTGAAGCCCTCATTGTTTGAGGTCTTGCTCAGATGATCCTATGATTATTTTTTGTGAACGAATAATCATTTTTGGCTATTTATTATGCTCTAAAAATTTTGGGATAGGTTTCAGATCCATTTGAGGACTTTTACACGTGTTTTTTCCAAAGAGAAGCTCAGGGAAGCTTAAGGCCACATGTAGAAGAGGTCATGCCCAAATGAGCCATGATAAGTTTTCAGAGTTTTATTAGTCATTTTTGGGTTTTTTTTATGTATTCTGAACCCAATGGTACAATCATTATTTCCATTGGAGTTGAGAAGCAGCTTGTAAAAGAATATTTGACAAACTAATCCCAAAGAGCCTAGTCCATTGAAGGAGGCTCAAGGAGATGTAACCCAGAGAGGGGTGAACTCCTTTATCATCTTGTTATTGTTGTGAGTTTGATGGGTTATTTTCTGCAAGTGATGTTGTTGTGTATTTGTTTAAAGCACATATTTAACCTTTTAAAAGAACATTTCCTCACACATGAACATTG